>AYEL01054660.1:0-21580 GCA_000484575.1 Olivierus martensii
ATTATTATTATATTACATTAATTATATATACAGTTTTCGATGTGTATAGTTAATGTAATATAGTAATAATATCGATTTATATTCATAAATCATACATGAAGATCAAAAACATTCGAGTACATAATTTATGTTGGTGTTGAAGAAAGATTCATTAATCATACATGAAGATCAAAAACATTCGAGTACATAATTTATGTTGGTGTTGAAGAAAGCTTTCCTCATTTGATACTTTTTTGTTTTTCGTTAAGAAGTCATCCAACGTCGTTTGTCTTTTCGTCTTTCGTCCATAGCGAGACATCGCATCTACCTTCGTCTTGCCTTTGAACTTCTATCAAAATTTAGATCATTTTGTATAAACTGATATCAAACGCACTGCGAGACGACATAGGAATCTCAAAGCAACAAATTCGTGCGACTTCGGATTTATGTGAGTGTAACAGTTTGAAAAACCGCTCCAAGATAATTCAATAAAAATTATAGAAATCTGAAAAAACTGCGTTATATCGAAACAGCGTTAAATGAGGTCTTACTGTATTTAATGAATTGACTAATCTATCCAGTCGATAATTATATAGAGCAGCGCTTCTCAAAGTGTGTGTCGCTACCCCATATAGGGTCGCGTAACAAAATTCGAGGGTCGCAGAAATTTTAGCAAATTTTTTATTTCGTATTCCTAATTTATATAACTCTATACCCAGGATCGCGAAAATATTTTCTCGAGGTAAAAGGGGTCGCGAAGTGGAAAAGTTTGAGAAGCGCTGATATAGAATAACTGTGGGGCAAACAAACACGCTAGTGATTTAGTTTATAATCTTGTTTATGACGAACTTTGTTTTAGAATTGGAACGAAATATATAAATTTGTTGTATAGGTATCTCTGTTATAACACGGTTTTGCTCTAACACGATTTGAAAATTGCGGAAACCCTCATATAACATGTACTTATATAACACGGTTTTTACTTAACACGTTCAGAAAATTACGTTTACTCTCCTACAACACGCAACATTTTCTTTAATTTTTTGTAAATCCACACTACGGACACAATCGACAAATAAACTGCAATCATTGGGAAATACTTAGCTAAAATTAATCATAAATGCAATTTCTCTAGTTTGCTATGAGAGGGAGGAGGATCCTCCCTCTCATCCTCCTATTTTCGATTTCTATTTGAAACTGAGTCATTGAGCATTTTGTATATCTCCCCTCTCATCCTCCTATTTTCGATTTCTATTTGAAACTGAGTCATTGAGCATTTTGTATTCCAAACGTTCAGTCCTTGGATAAAAAAAAAAATAAGTTTTTATTCTTCAATAGAAGAATGTGAAAGAGGAGAAAAACTTTTTTTATTCATATTTTTTGGGGGTATACAGTCAAACCCCGATAAGACGCCACCATCTGTTTGGGGACGATTCTGGCGTCTTATCAGGGTTTGTTTATTCCATTAACATAGGGAAGATCCGTTCCGCTAAATTTCTTGGCGGTCAGCGAGGGTGGCGGCTTAACGGGGGGCGTCTTATCGGGGTTTGGCTGTATATTAAAAGAACGATTGTTTTCTAGCGGTTACGAGTTAGATTACAGATTTTGTAAAGAGATCGGAAGATACACAAACTTTAAATGCAGAAAATATTCAGAAAGTGAAGTTGACATGGTTAAAGAAAGAAAAAAACCTTTTCGTTTTAACGAAATCGTGGTGAGGAAGATATAATTATTAAATAAATGTTATATATAGGCTTTATATTTTTTTCTTTCGCTTTGTTTTACGTATATTGGTTTTTTTAGAGTCTTACGTATACTATATATTTTCTCTTTATGTTTCGTATTATTAATATTCTTAAATAAAAATTAAGTTTCTTGTGTGGAATTGAAGAAAGTTATTTGTTTTTAATTGGTTTTTGGAACGTAACTCTCCTTTTTATATTGGCTCCGGGTCTCACATAACACGGTATTTTTTAGGAACCTATCTACCTTGTTATAGGAGAGAGATACCTGTACTTTATTTTCAGATGCAGAATGTAACTATCACCTATAAAAATATCGAATTTTAACATTTTAATTAAACTATTGTCATCTTGTAACGGAACCCATGTAAGCCTATAGATTGAGTAATAAGAAATGATTATTTTTAAAGTTTATAACTTTTGCAATATTTTATTTTGAAAATATTTCGAAGGTAGATAAAGTGATTAAACAACACGGTATTTTTAAGGAACCTATCTACCATGTTATAGGAGAGAGATACCTGTACTTTATTTTCAGATGCAGAATGCAACTATCACCTATAAAAATATCGAATTTTAACATTTTAATTAAACTATTGTCATCTTGTAACGGAACCCATGTATAGATTGAGTAATAAGAAATGATTATTTTTAACGTTTATAACTTTTGCAATATTTTATTTTGAAAATATTTCGAAGGTAGATAAAGTGATTAAATAGCATTGTTTTTATATATAAAAAAAAAATACTTTAAACTGTCTGAAATGAATATAATATCTATTGTTTACGTGCAGCAAAGTTATAAATATATAGGATGTTTTAAAATTTCGTACTTTAAACTGTCTGAAATGAAAATAATATCTATTGTTTACGTGCAGCAAAGTTATAAATATATAGGATGTTTTAAAATTTCGAAAGTTCGACATTTTGTAACGTGAAACGTAGGAAAAATTTGTAGTGATCACGTAGGAAAAATAATAAGCATACAATTGCTGGAAAATTGAACGATAATCTTGAATTTTTAATGATCAACGATTTTCCTGATAATTTGCGAAAAAACAACCAACAAAAATAAAAATTTTACACTATAAAATATGCCTAAAAATAATTTTAATTACATATTAATTCCGCTTTTTCATATTACTAAGAATATTTATGATTTATTTTTTTACTATAAATGTTGTTTTTTTTTTGATTTTTTCATAAAAACACAATTATTAAACGAATTTAAAACGCAATTAAATTCTCATCTCATTATTATATAAATAAACATAAAAAAACACATCGTAATTGAACTTAACTAGGGGAATAATAATTAAATATTCTAAAGCAGACAAATGACCATTAAAAAATTGATAATTAATTCAACAGATGGTGGAAGTGTAGCACGAATTAATAAAATAATTAATTGCAGTACACTAGAGATCATTTGGCTGATTTAAATTGTTTAAATATCAGTAAGTTATCCTAAAATTATTTTATCGATTACAGTATTTGATTTGCAAAAATTCTTACAAGAATTTATCGTGATCAGGAGCATAGTCTATGACAGGGATTGGCAAACTATGGCTCCTTGGATACGTACTGTACATGTGATTCTGCAGTAAAATGAAAATAAAACTCATAGTTTCATTTATAAAATTTGCTAAAGAATTTTATTTACATAATGGTGATTTCATTTGTTTTATAGATTTCGCAAAACTTCGTGGCACTAAGATGCGTGCCTTCACTTGAAAACGACTATTGCTCCCATATTGCTCACACTTATGGGAGCAGTGAGCTTTTGGAAATGCAAGCTCATTGCTCACACTTATTAAAACCAATGAGAGAAATTTTTTGTGGGATTTTTTATGCTTTTTCTTCATTTAATAAAGATATAATTAATATTATAACTTGTTATAAGATTAATTTTCCTTATTTGTAGAAATATATTTATGGCTCTCGAATAATTTTAAAATTGTTGTGAGGGATAGGTTTGGCTCTTCCGTCTCAAAAGTATGCCAATTCCTGGTCTATAAGGATAAATTTATTTATTTACTTTTAATAGTCAGTTCATTTTATTGTAAACTATCCTGGAATATCATATATTCTTTTGTAACTATTTTCTTTATTAAATATTGTTTTAATAAATGTTTAATGATTTTTCAATAAATGTTCTTCCATAATTCTATGTCCATTAAAGATGTAGATAGTTTTTATTCATTATTAAAACTTATAAATTGTCAGAAAAAAATATTTTATAACATAAATTGTCAGATGAGAATAACCATATTCAAATTATGATGCAATTAATTATTTTAATTAATAAATTTCGTTTTGATTTCAGTTTCGTTTCGATGAAAAAATAATTATTAAAAACGTCATGCTTAACTTGATGATGTTGCATAAAATGTAAGTTTTTTTTTTAACAGAAATGTTTAGAAAATTCTTACCATAATGCTGTATCCAAATATCATTCTTTGACTATAAAAAAATTTTAAAATATTTGAGTATAAACTAATGAATAAAGATCAGTAGATCACTCCATGCCAAATAGACAACATTGCACACATACAATGATGAATTACTTCAATGCTTCACAGATATATGATAGGCCTATATCTCCTTACAGAACGTTAAAAAGGAGATTATAGAAATATGGCATGAATTACTTCAATGCTTCAGATATATGATAGGCCTATATCTCCTTACAGAACGTTAAAAAGGAGATTATAGAAATATGATGATGAAAAATATGGTATGGGATTACACAGTAAAGAATTCATTATATGTTTAATACTGATTGTATACGAAGGGCTTAGAAAAACTGCTAAATCCACTTTCCTAAGTGTTTGTGATAGCTTTATGGGACTACACAGTAAAGAATTCATTATATGTTTAATACTGATTTTATACGAAGGGCTTAGAAAAACTGTTAAATCCACTTTCCTAAGTGGTTTTGATAGCTTATTTTATATGGACAAATGGACAACTCCTATATCTTTCTTAATTAAAAAAGATTGCTCTATATTACCTTTTGAATTTTGAGATATGGAGCCACACTAAAGGCATCAAAGTGTCGAATGTGGCTCAAAAGCCACAACTTGACCACCGTGGATGTGTACAATATCTAAATTTTTAAATTCTATTAAAATATACATGGTATAGTGAACAAGAAGTTTGTTGGATGATTAAAGAGTTCAGCAACTTGACTACTGTGGATGTATACAATATCTAAATTTTATAGAATTTAATAATTTATTCTATTAAAATATACATGGTGTAGTGAACAAGAAGTTTGTTGGATGATTAAAGAGTTCATTTTTTGGCTAAGTATTAAAGTGAATATCATCCAAAGCGCAGTGGCATCTTACCCCGAATATTCGGGGCAAAATGACTAATTGTAACTTTTTTTTTAAATTATAAATCATGACCCGATTGTTATTTCAAAGTTTTTGATAGAGTCATATATGCAAAACACTTGTAAGTTTAAGTACACAAATATTTGAAATGAAAATATTCAAATTTAATAAGAATTTTTAGGGTAAAAAAGAAAAAGATCCCCGATCTACTTATATATAATAAAATTATTTTTACCTGTATAAAGTTTCACGTATTAACCTTATTAATAAATTAGTTTGCGTTAGGCTTTTTTACGTCGACATCCTTATATATAAACGTTGACACCCAGTGTTACAGAATATTTACATAGCATTTGAAATAAATTATATCGATAAATTAAAAAGAGAGGGTCCCATCGACATTTTTGCGGGGGGCCTCTCAGTTTTCAGCTATGCCACTATTTACACAATCATCACTGCAGAAGTGCAAGATAATTGGATCAACTTGAGTAGTGCATTTCTTTTTGTGTAAATCCAAAACTTAAATGTTTTTCTCTCATAAACATATTACAAATGAGTTTCTTTGTGTTAGTGTATAAAGTTCATGAATTTCTTATCATTACAAATTAATATTTAATATACAACATATTTATCAAGGGACATGCAGAATTTTCCAAAATTCTGCAGTTATTGATGCAAGAAGTATTGTAAATAGAGAAAAATGATGTGGATAAAACGTAATTTAGTTAATTATATTGGAAATTGAAATTATATATATATATATTTATTTATTTTATAATTCACATAATGATGTCATAACAATAATCATCATCTATTATATTTTAGGTTCAAATTTTTATGCATCATTCGAAACTGTGGAGGTACGCATGATGATTTCAAATGTTATTCCATTACGGGAGAAAGAACGTTCTATATATTGTTTAAAACTGCTAATTTACTTAGGAATTCTGCTTTTATTTGTGGGAATAGGCATGACAGTTGTTACTTCTCAACTGCGTGACAGAAAAAATAGTTCAATTCGTGATACTGGAACAAAATTTATTATTATTGGTTTTATGATTTTGGTTATAACTGCAATAATATTAATCAAGAATAATATTCATTGCAATAAAGATAATGAAAACCAGCAACAAAATACTTCCGATATTACTTCTGATCTATCTGCTCCAGTCGATCGAGGAACATTACAGAACTTATATGTCACATATGCATATACTCAACCTCCACACTTAATTTCATCTCAGATGACATACGACGATCCTCCACCACCATACGAATCTGTTTGCCAAATACAAACCAGACAAGAACTACACATGCAACAGGCCAATAATAAGTAGAGCACAAGATCTTCCTATTGTTCCTCAAAGTACATAATTGCTCAATACACTACATGCAGATAAACGATGAGATCTTCTGACAACAATTTTTGAGAATAGAAAAAAATTGTTTATAAATAAAAAATGGTAAATTATTTGGTTTGAAATGTGATATACGTTTGTTATGACAGTTTTTTAATTGCATTTTTATTAAATACAAGATCTCTTCTCATTACGAGCATAATTCGTACGTAAGTCTTTTTCGTATCTCAGATACTGCTGTTATTTTGGCTCCAAAATTACTGATATAACTTTATGTACTGCATATTGTAATATATTTCATAATTGGATCCTTTAAAAGATTTTTATTTCAAAGATATTAATGAAAAGTTCCAAATGAAAAGAGAAGAATTTTTGATGTAATCTTCGCCATCTTGAAAGGTACAAAAGTTATGTAAACAACAATTATATATTAAATATTGTATATACTAGTATTTTTATATTTTATGTTAAAAGTTTTATAAATGTATTTAATAATATTAATAAAACAATAAAAAATTATGAGATTTTAAAGAAATCCTCTTCTATATATATATATATTAATAAAAATATTACAAGTAAATAAAGAAATTCCCTAATTAAAGATGGAAGAACAAAATCCAACAAATTGCTGAAATAGAAGCAACAATGGAGGCACTACAACAAAGGCGCTGCTACTTATCACGAAAATAAAAGAGAAACAGAAAAATAAACGAACAAGAAAAGGAAACAAAAACCAAAGAACAAAAACAAAGCTAGTCTAAACTAAAAATAAAGCTAGAAGGAACTAAAACTTCACTTAAAACTAGTTATATGCATTATGAAAAGGTTGAGAACTGCTGCTATATATAGTACTGTAATTAGTAGCTATAGGATGAAGAAAAACTTTGTCGTAAAATATTGTGTACTGATAAGGAGCCTCGAAACAAGTCGAAAATGTCGAATGAACATATGGTCTAAATGGCACATTTTCGAATTATAACCCTTTAAAACTAGCCAATCACCATCGAGTTTAAACAAAGAGTCACGACGCGTCGCTCGCCTTCTTACTACTTACTACCAGATAGTAAGTAGGAGAGCGACGCGTCTTGGCAACGCGACGCATCGTGACGCTTTGTATACTGAATGGTGATTGGCTAATTTTAAAGGGTTATAACTCGAAAACGGTGCCATTTAGACCATATGTTTATTCGACATCTTCGACTGTTTTCGAGTCCTCTATCAGTACACAAAATTTTATGACAAGCTTTTCTTCACGCTGTATATCACGTGCTTCCCAAATAAACAATTGTCCAGTAATCTATATTAAAACGAATAATTTAGTTTATCTTTCGAATCAACGATTTAATCTTATTAGATCATAATTAATTTCAGGCAGCTACGAAATAATTATTATATATAAATATTTGTTAATATTTTTCTTAAGAAATATGTTTTTCCAAGCTGGTTTCTTATTAAATATCTCAAAAGAAGTATCAGGAATCTTACTCTTAACTTTTTGATATTCGAGAGTTTTTCTCCAAATTATGCAAAGAGAAGAAAATAATTTAATTAAAAGTCGATAACTTAAAGTAACCAATCTCTCATTTGTCATTTAATGAAATATTCTAGTTCTAAACTATAAATTCGGGCAAATTTTTGTTTATTTTATAAGAATTCTTTGGAAATTTATGACAGCAGGTGTTGTTTAAGGAGAGCAGTAATCCGTAAATATAGCGAAGTGTGGCTATTCGTAGCAAACTTAAGTATCTATAAATATAGTAAAAAAAATCCATTTTTTTATAAGAAGACGTTAATCTTGCTAAATACGAATACTGGTAAAATTGTTTATATCTTTTTGGTAACTTTATTTTCATACTTCCAGCATGATTTTATCCGGCCTCCAACTAGCGAAATTAAAAAAAAATAACAATAGACAAAGTAAAGAAAACAAGATAATCAAAACAAAATCATATAATTTAATTAAAGATCGATAAAGCGATCACAGGACTCTTTCCATTATTTGATTTTATACATCCATTTCGTTTACTATTCAAAATTATTAATTTCGGATTTATTGAAACTATATTGGGTATAGCAACTGAGAGAAGATAGCGCTTATTTTGGAAAAATATCTTGGATAAATATTATTCAAGATATTGTCCCAAAATATTCATCCTTGAAAGTCTTTTTAAGTTGGTTAACGGTATTTACTGACTGAAAATTATTGTTACATAGGAGTCAAAATAATAAGGATGCCTGTTACTTTCTGTTGAATGTAGTGATTTGATATTTTACTAAGGAGATAATCGTAATTATGACGACGGTCGAATGATTACTAGGTCTATAACAAGGTCCGACAACATGAAATCAAATCAGTTGACGAGCATTGGGAATCAAGTTATTGTAGAAACAGGAGAGGGAAATTTCTGCTGAATAATCTGCAAAAGGCGCAGTCGGAATGCTATCCATTAATAAATCTTAACAATCGGCAGGATGACTACTCGATTAAGCACTTACTCATCACCTGGAGTATCCGGAGTCATTTCCTGAGTCCTCTGCCCTCAAGAATTAGAGAGAGGTCTGAGTCTTGATCCCATCTTCACCTGATGGTAGACCCACCGGAATTCTAGAAAAATCTGACGAAGACCCTACCAGGTATATGGGCCATCCATGATGGGCACTGAAATGCCTAACAGCTTAAAAATCACAACTTAGAAAAAAAACTCTTTTTACACAGAAAAGAAAAAAAATCTCTTGACAGATGAAAATCAAATGATTTGTGATGATTACAACCGTGTAATTACCAAAAAATAAAATTTTAATGAATTACCTTATTTTTCAGTACTATAGATTTTAATCAATTCCCTTATTTTACTGCTGAATATTTATGGCATTTTGATCATTTTCTTTTTAATCTTTATACCTTTTTAAAAAATATTTTAATTATTTATATTTGTTTTTTTTTCAGATATTTGTGCCCCTAAGTTTAGTTTTTCTTTTTGTGTATTTTAACTTTTTTTACATGAATAATTCCATTTCACGCAATTATGAAAATTGCGTAAAATGGAATAATTCGTGTAAAAGAAATTTATTCAATTTATTGCTTTATTGTTATTTGCTGTTTTATTTGGTTTTTATCAAATATCCTGTACTGAATATAGTGTTTATAAGTGTTATTGTTTATTATTTGAATTATTATTTGCTTTTTGCAAGTGCCTTTCATACAATTTTATTTTCATGAGCATTATATTTAATGCAATCTAGTCCAAGTGATCCTTGTATTATGAAACAAAATCAAACAGTGAATCGTTCATTACAACTACAATTAAATCGACTCGCGATTAGTCGGATTTGAAGCACAATATGTTAATAAATATCTTTTATCAAAAAACTTCGGGTACCGCGAATTTTTCTGAGTTTTTTTTTGTAATAGCTCGTCTATTCTAAGTGTTTTCAAATACTCGAGTTTCAGCAACTTTAACTTGCAATACTATTTAATTCGCAAATATATTGCATTACTCTGAATCAAAGTATTGCACGCGATTCCACGTATCCTGATATTATTTTGGAGAACGCATCAGGGACCTCTAAAAAACGAGTTCATCATGTATCATATTTTCCAGGTTAATGTTTCGCACAGCTTCCCACTTCCATTTTAAATCTCTTCTGTTAGTAGTACTGTGAGTATCTGATATTTCCATTGAAAACTTCGGATTTTATGGTAATCCCTCTTTTCAATTCCACTTCGGCCTTTCAGCCAGAAGTAGTCCACTGAATCAAAGAAGTTGGAGAGCCTTACTATAAAAGAAAATATTATTAACTTAATGATAATTGCAAATGTAGCTAGTATAAAAAAATAATAATAAATTATTGCATGTTTGTTATTTGGATTCATTTATTGAATCTATACTTATTTCCATCAGATTACTAGATAGCTGTCATTATTATAATAAAATAAAATTATATGTTTTCGTAATACAGTCATATCTCACCTTACGTCGTTAATTCGTTCCAAGACTTAAATCGAAAACGACGTAAGTCGAATAAGCTCTTTAAAAAACGACCTAGACCACCTATAAATAATCTAGTAATGTCGCTAATAACATTTTTAAGCTTCTGAATAATTCTATAAGTTTCAATAACCAGCTCATATCTTGATTGGATGCATGGTCAACGTACGCAGCGTAAAAAGTTGAACAAGAGTGAACTTCGGCGTAAAGACGCAGCGTCTAGCCACATAGCGAAAGTAACATCAGCATCGATACATTGACGTATTTATATCGCGTTTTACGCCTGTGAGACCCAGCTTTTAGTAGACTTTAATTTTTCCTATTAACAAAAAAATCGACGTAAAATCGAAACGACTTAAGTTGAGGTATGATTGTACCAGCTTAAATTTTATATACAGTAATATTTTACAGTTTGCATTGTTATTTTAAGTAATATAATTTTTATTTATCTAAAATTTTACTAAGAAAAATCGCTATTTGATTATGGGAAACTTGTTATATATCGTCAGTTTGGTCCCAATACAATACTTACACACACTTGTAAGATATTTTTATAAAGAAATATTATCGTTACGTATAAAAAAATTTTTTTATCTCGATTTTTATTTATTCAAGTTAGCTTACAGTGCTTATCGAACATACTCAGTTTATAAATTGATTAAATAATACTTTTCCGAAATTTTTATTTCCAAACTGTGCTTTGTTAACAATAAAATTTGAGATAATCTCTACTCTAATCACACGATTTCCGTTTTAGTTATTTTTTCTAAAAAGGAAGTAACGGTTACAAGATGATTAAATGTCTGTTGTCTTGTGTCTCACCCCGCTTTTGAATCAATTAGTAGATTTTTATGAAATTTAGTTGGGACGTTCTCCCAATTGTAAATCTACTAATTGATTCAAAAGTGGACTGAGATAGTGGACAACGGACATTAAATAATTTTAAGCGATTAAAGGGATTTTTATAAAACTCAACTGGGAAGTTCTACAGTGAATTCTTACTTACCTCAAGCCATAGTTTTAATAGCTTCATTCATTTAAGGTATTAAAACTTCTGCAATAAGAATTTTATGAGAGCATTCATAAACTTCATCTCACTGTTAAAATGTAGTAGATTTGTGATGATAAATGACTTAGGGGAGGTGTCATATAAATGGTGACGTCAAGCCGTAAAATTGGTTAGAGTTTTACTTCTTTTGATTAAAAAATTTATTTTTAGTCGGAGATTTTTTATAAAATATAAAATGTAAGACATACAGACCTCCCTGATCCTACAGATGTCTTCACCCTGTATGTCTTACAGGGCGAAGAAAAATTTTGTGTACTGATAGAGGGCCTCGAAATAAGTCGAAATGTCTAATGAACTTATGGTCTAAATGGCACCGTTTTCGAATGATAACCCTTTAAAGCTAGCCAATCACCATCGAGTACACAAAGCATCACGACGCGTCACTCGCCTTCTTACTACCCAGTAGTAAGTAGGAGAGCGACGCAATGTGACGCCTCTTGGCAACGCGACGCGTCGTGATGCTTTGTGTACTCGATGGTGATTGGCTAGCTTTAAAGGGTTATAACTCGAAAACAGTGCCATTTAGACCATATGTTTATTCGACATTTTCGACTTGTTTCGAGGCCCCCTATCAGTACACAAAATTTTACGACGAAGTTTTTCTTCATCCTGTATATCTAGTTCTAAGATATTTATATCCAATTGTTTGAAAATTTATTTGGAAATTAATGAATATGTTTAACAATATATCAATATAAAGTAATTCCTATTTTCTACTTTATTATTTTTTTTTCTTTTATTTTTGCATAAAATTGAGAAAAAATTTTAAGTAGAAAGGAAAGATCTTCAAACTTATGACGTCACAGTCAAGTTCGGTGTGAATAAAAATGACGAAGAGGAAGGGTCAGAATTATTCGAAATATCGTCACATATAATAAATGCTCTCTAATAATTTTTGAATAATCAATTGGCACATTTTTAATGAACATCAGTAGAGTAAGTGATGCTGTTGAGAGCGAACTTGATCCCATACATTTTGAATTCCCTATCTTCATTCATTCCAAATTACAGTAGTGGTTATGTAGGGAAACTAGACACATTATTTCCTTCAAGAACTTAATAAAAATATGAATTGAAACAGTACGGATACTAATGTTAAATTTGTTTGCAATACTATAAGTTTTACAACAGAAGCTACGTTCGTGTCAGTTCGTAGAACATAACAATAATTATTATGTTTTGCAAACTGTCTACGAACATCGCTACATTGTTAAATATTGTAAACATTGACATAGCTGGAAAAATACGATACGCATTCTAGCATTAATGCATCGACATTCTACATTGAGCGCAAGTTGTTCGTGTGACTGCTTCTATTAAAACTTGTATATGCTGTAAAATATGTCGCAATGTCTATTAATTTAACGCTCGTATGTTCCTGGTATTCATTGCCTCTTAATACACGTGGATTAACTCTATCCTCAAACATCTAAAACATTTCAAAGGGGAAAAATCAATTGGAAAGAACTCAAATCATACTTGTATATCGATCTCTTTTCGGTTGATGATTTTCGACGGGCATATCACGTATTAAATTAATTAAAAGTGGCAGATGAGTCACGTAGATGAATTAAGCGGTTGTCTGGGGCACCAAATTCTATGAAATACCGAATTGATAAAAAAATTAAGTTAAAAAATACTGTAATAAAATGTACAAGTATTCCTTGAATTAATATAGTGATGCAATCAATAAGTTCTGTGATTAATCAATGCCATTACATGAGCAATGGTCTGATGTAACGTGTGTGATATAATAAACTATTTTCGTTATGTTGATAATAACAGTGTATCGTACTATCATCATATATATTAATAGTCAAACGTGGACTGGCTGGCTGCCTGGATGTCCCTTTTTCAGTTGAACTACTCAACCGATTTCTATAAATAGGGTATCTTTAGATAGGTCTAATTTTTGGATATCTGCGACATCAAAAATTATTTGTTGTTATTAATAATTTAAAAATTAAAGAATAAAAATTACATTGAAATTGTAGTTCCTCTAAAAAGACAGAATTAGCAGATGGCGCTGTAATGTAATAATGGATGCCATTTTACGATTATCTTTTGGATTCCCTAGACGAGTTCGGAGGTGTTTTTCGTTGTTATATACAATATTATAAAATTAAATCACAAGATTATATTTCCGCTCATTTATATGAGCGGGTAATTTCTAGAAATATATATTCGTAATCTGCAATCCATAAATTATTGAGATTTTAAAAACTATAATTTCCATAAATTACATCTAATTTCTTCTATTGTATGACTATCGATGTTTTGGATGATCCTAAACATGTATTATTTTGGTCCTGGAAATTTTCAGATCCTACCATAGCAACTCTCTACGGCTCAAGCAATTTTGAACTAAATTATGTATCCATTATTATATAAATATGGATATACCATCTCATTTATAAGATAAATAAAGATATATTTGAGATTAATTATTATTTATTTTAAATTTTTTTATATATAATATATGAAAGTTATAATTCGTAAACTTTAATTTATGTTTTTAGTTTTAGATATTCAATCAAAAACATTTAATATGTAAAAAATAAACTAAGTACAATGCTAAGAGGTTAGGATATTTGTTACGACTTGGATGTGGCTTTTTTTGGTTGACGTTATTGTTTTATTTTCTTTAAACTGTCAACAACTAGCTGCATCTAAATTGTAAATAACGTCAACCAATAAAACAATAACGTCAACCAAAAAAAGGTTGACGTTATTGTTTTATTTTCTTTAAACTGTCAACAACTAGCTGCATCTAAATTGTAAAAAGTGTTATAATTAAGTTTAGATTGTATAAATTAAAAATCCTAATTTCTTAGCATTATACTTGGCTTATTTTTTTATATATTAGATGTTTTTGATTGGATATTTTTTTTAAATGAAAACCATTAATCTGAGACAGATATTCTAATAACAATATGCATGTTTTTAATCCATATTAAATTTTGTTGAAATCGGTTGAGCGATGCAACTTATAAAAAAGTTCACAGTGGCTATACCTCCTACTTTGTTTTTGGCCCCACTGGACTAATTTTTTTTCAGATAGCCTTAAATAGCATAAGGAACATTGACATTCCAAATTTGTTCGAAATAGCTTGAACCTATAGAGGCGTTTCTAAAAAATATCCACTTCTACATCTTTTAATTTTAGCCCAATTGGGCCAAATTTTCACCGAATTAGGACATATATACATTCCAAAGTTGATCAAAAGCGGTTAAACAAAGGTGACACGCATAGATGCTTCTCATTTTCCCTCTTTATTTTGAGCCAATTGTGCTGAAATTTTCAGACAACCTCGAGTGATCTAAGAAATTTTGATATAAGTTGAACGATGCAACTTATAGAGGTATTAATATATGAGGAGGAGAAGAAAAATTGCGCTTTTTTTTGCCGATTTTTACAATTTTTAAACTGCTCTAGTTCTTTTATTAATTGGATTTGAAGATTCAAATTTGGCACTCGATATTCTGTTGAATACTCTTCTTGAATAAAACTGTCAGATTAATAATATCTAACTTAGAACGAAAATTACGAGTCGAATTTTGGACGTAATGACTCCTGTAATAAATCAGTGACTACTATACTTGGCTTAGAATCACTGCCGTACTTCTTGATATATAGTAATATCACTTGATATAAAAATTAATTATTTAATAAAAATTTCAGTTCTTCTATATAATATAACTAGTTGATATCCTTCATTTACGCTTCACAATCAATTATTGATGTTAACATCGACGATCATTATCAACCAATGCATCATACTTTAAATCGTAGTTAATGGGGAAATGAGGAGATTCTAACTGATATTAAGGATTAATCTATTAAATTACTTGAATAAAGAAAAATTTTAAAACTTCCAAAAGAGAAAATTATAGATGCGAGAAAATAAGAAATTGTTACAAATTCTCACGAACGATAGAGTGCATCGGAGTAAGATGCAATGGGGAAAATTAGCTTATTTTTGTGCAGTTTGTAAATATTTCAAGGGATGGTTACCCAAGCTTATTCACCACTTCCTCCCATAAGCCAACGAAAAAATAAATCATGAGTAATCTCGTATGAACACTTTTATCATCTTTGCTATCGAAAAATTCTAGTGTTGGAATATTCGTTTCAAAATTCAAGTCATCCTTTAAAATAAATATTATTGATCCCAATGGGATCAGCCTAGAATAAATTGATATAATGTGTAGTGGATAGTGTAAAAGAATATTTTGTCTGTACTCTCACTTTTGGTTTAGTCATGTGAGTAAGAGTTGCATCTTGTCCTAATTCATGGGAAAGATGCCATTTTTTTCCGAGGTTGGATACCCAGTCTAAATTTATTGCGTTTATGGTATTTTCATGGAATAAATGTCAAGAATATATATAAGTTACTTTAGAACTTGAGCCAAGGTCATTGGCTCGAGGAAAGGTGAAACCTGCTATGAAAGATCAAAGCTTAACAGAAATATGAAATTTCATATTTAGTAACGAGTGCTGTAATAGCATCTATAGTGAAATATCCTTGTGTAAAACCACACTGGTTCCAACTAATTAATCTAAATTTCTACTTAAACTTAATCAATCTAGTGTAAAAATTAATATCACTTTTCCTTTCTATTTAAACATAGATAAAACTATACTGTACAATGCTAAAAATTTTACGATTATATTTTTATACAATACTTTAAACATTTAAAACATACTGGCATCTTACCCCCGAGTATTTCAGGTAAGATGGCTAAACTTTAAAAAAAAAATTATAAATTATGAAGCCATTGTTATTTTATGCTTTTTGCTACGTCATATATTCAAAATCCTTATCAGTATGACTGCTCGAAATATGAAATTAAAATATTAAAACTTAATTAGTGTTGAAACAAAAAGTTGGTCATCTTCCTTCGATTTCTTTATATAAAATAATATACAGTCAAACCTCGGTTCACTAACTTAATTCGTTCCTGAAGACTGTTCGTAAACCGAAACTATTTTCCCCATTGAATTAATGTAAAATGGATTAATCCGTTCTTGGACTCCAAATGAGTGCTTATTTAAACTTTTACCACAGTACTTTGTGCACAAGTTCTTAACAAATATCAATGGAAATCATTAAATTTATCACAGAAAAGCTAAACACCACACTAAGTAGATCAAATATAGACGAAAACTTAGTTTTACAGTATCTGTATGGAGGGAGAATTGAGGACGTAAGTGGAAAGTGGCAAGGAAGTGAAATGTTATTATTTGGAAGAGGATTCTTTTTCTTGTTTTTCTGTCTCTTGGCACCATTCGACTCTGCTTCAAACCCACTAGGCCTCTATCTCACAAAAAGTTGTTTGCTGTGATTTGTTTTTGTCTACATTTTAAAATGTTTATAAAGTAACAGGTGGCATTACGTCGACGGCTGACGTGTTCGTAATTCGAGACAGATTACGTCATCCGAGACGCTTTGTGGTCGTAAAATTTGTTCGAAAACCGAACTGTTCGTAATCCGAGGCGTTGATGAACCGAGGTTTGACTATATTAAATTTGAAATTTGAGGAACTTTTCATTCCTAAAAATTATAAAGTGATATACAGTATATTAAAATAAATAGAGTATATTACAATAAATCATGCACAGTAATATAGATAACCAGCTGTCTAAAGATAAAATCCAAAGTGCAATTTCTGATAGTTACTACACATACTGAAATTTTATTAAAAATCTTATCTTTCGCGTTAATTTAAACTACTGTAGATAACCAGCTGTCTAAAGATAAAATCCAAAGTGCAATTTCTAATAGTTACTACACATACTGAAATTTTATTAAAAATCTTATCTTTCGCGTTAATTTAAACACTTACATTTCCTTATTCTACAAATTTTCATTTACATTTTTTAAATTTATATTATCCTTATTATATTTGGCTATTTATATTACTTATTATATATACTGTGCTATTTTATATTAGTTTCCTACTTATAAGTCAATTACTGTATTTCTGGCTTTAATAACTCATTAATATGTTATATGTTACAAGTTATGCCTTAAATTTCTCATGCAGATTTGGCCATTTACTACTTACTAACACTGTTCATCTAAAGGTGATTGTCCATCTGAGAGAAAAACTGTCGCACCCCTGAGAGTAGCTCGCAGGGGTGTGTCCATTTGCGAAATTCCCTCTCGAGAGTCTCTCGCGACAGTTCTTCTCACAGATGGACAAGTATCCTAAGAATCAGATTCAATAATAGTTGTCAAGATGTTTTTACTAAAGATTCAATATTTTTAAAGAATGTTGTATTAATCAAAAATAATCTTAATAACAACAATTATTATTAGAATTTACTGTCTGTTGTCTTGAAATAAAATGATAGCCTATTGAAATTTTTAAAATGGCACTCTTACATTTCTAAAGAGATTTAAATGAATTTTTTTTACTGTTAGGCATTTATCAAGCTATAGGCTGTTTTAAAATAATCAAATACAGTAAATCTGTCTGTGAATCTGAGATATATACAGTATGTTAGGATTCACCAGGAAGAACCGTAAGACCAACATACGGATAAGGAAACAGACCAAAATAGAAGACATACATTAAGACCCCATTTAATGCGGGGGATACGTTCCAAGGAAACAAAGCACTAAATGAAACAGCGTTGTTAAACGGGGCGGCGTTAAGCGGGGTCTTACTGTTCTGGTAACAGAAACAGTAAGTAACTTTGGGCAGGCCACATAGCGAGATACACCGATAATCGATGGGCAAAGAAAATTACAGAGTGGCAACCAAGGCAAAGTATATCCTGGAAAGCGATACAAACGATGGAGAAATGATATAAGTAATTGGTTCTCAGTGCAAATTGCTCAAGATAGGTACATCTGGAAACAAAAGAAGGAGGCATATATATCCAGCAATGTATGAAATAAAAAATGATGATGATACAGTCAAAATAAAAAATGCTACTACTAAAATTTTGACTAAAATTTTAACGAATTCGAATTATATTTTATCACTCTTATTTCAAAAATATTATTGATTTTGTCAAGTTAAAGTTCTAAATGATGAAACAGCGTTGTTAAGCGGGGTCTTACTGTTCTGGTAACAGAAACAGTAAGTAACTTTGGGCAGGCCACATAGCGAGATACACCGATAATCGATGGGCAAAGAGAATTACAGAGTGGCAACCAAGGCAAAGTATATTCTGGAAAGCGATACAAACGATGGAGAAATGATATAAGTAATTGGTTCTCAGTGCAAATTGCTCAAGATAGGTACATCTGGAAACAAAAGAAGGAGGCATATATATCCAGCAATGTATGAAATAAAAAATGATGATGATACAGTCAAAATAAAAAATGATACTACTAAAATTTTAACGAATTCGAGTTATATTTTATCACTCTTATTTCAAAAATATTATTGATTTTGTCAAGTTAAAGTTCTAAATTAAACAAAATCAATAATATTTGTTCCCCACGAGTTACATGGAAATTCTGTGAGCTATTAAGAAATATTTAGGATCCAGTTTAGTGAGATTGAAATTTATTTCATAGAATTTCCAAAATGATTTCCACTTGTTAACTGAGCGTAGAAATATATTGGTATAATTAATTACAGTAATTTTATTATGAGTTATACCTGTTACAGACTAGACCGTTTAAAGTACTTTAAGGTCGAATTTAATATAATAATGCTTTCCAGACACGAAATATTAAAACACGTTAAGAGTTAAAGTACTTTAAGTTAACGAATGACCCTTAAAGTGCTTTAGAGGCATAAAGTACCTTTAGTATTCAATAGCTAAGATGGCGGTGCGCAGACCAAGAAAAATTTCGAGTTCAAGACTTTTAGGTTCTACGCATTTATTGTTATGAATAATAAAAGATCAGTAGCAAAGATGGCGGTGCGCAGACCAAGAAAAATTTTCGGTTCACACTTTTAGGTTCTGCGCATTTAATGCTATGAATAATAAAAAGCTCTTATTATCAATTTCTTTGCGCATTTAATGCTATGTGTAATAAAAAGCTCTTATTTTTATTAACTTCTTTCGTGTTTTAAGTCAGATAGATTATACGAATCTGAAGAAAAGTAAGGATTTATAATTTTAATGTTTTTTTTTTCTTAAATAACTCTTTTTTGTGTCGTAGTTAGATAAAATGGTAGAAGCGTGTTGTAAACGTAGGAGAAACTTAGAAATACTATTTAGAATTTCCAAAAATACAACTTTCTTTAAAATAAACAAGAATGAAATCAAAGATGTGTCATTAGGCTGCAATAGGCACAAAATTTGAACTTGATGGTAAGTTTCCCTAGATTAATATACAACAATATTGTAGATTGGTTATCTTATAGTTTAATGTAATCAAAGTTTTTGGTACGACAGGAGAAAAAATCCCAGCAGAATTTCGACTTCCCCTTTACCTTATCCTCCTAATTAAACAGTCCTAAGTTTATTGGTGAAGATCCCGTGTGGGGCAGAAGTTCCATTCTCAAGTTATAGGGCTCCAAATTTGGGGCTCAGAATCACGTTTTTTATGATTTTCTGCAAAACTTTTATAGATAATCGGATATTTTAAACGATTTCAGATGTATCTTATCATTCCGAATAGAAATGCAATCAACTTAAATAAGCTACGACTTATTTTTACGAAGTTACGTGATTTTTCGCCCTACGACGATATAAAATTTCCCACTAGATGGCGAATACTAACGAAAATTCCAAAAACGTGTCTGAAATCAACCCTAAAGTACTTTTATGTCAAAGTCCTTTAATGCTTAACGTAAAGTACTTTATGTTTTTGTGTCTGTAGCAGGTATTAGTCAAAGCTTTTTTTGAGTCCCTTTCCATTCAAAGAGAATACTAAGGAACTCAACTACAGTACTGTATTTACAATCCCATAAATTGAGTTTTAGATTTACTCTACTAATCGACATTAATCTATTACATATATAAGACTTAATTAATGTTTATCTACACTACAAAGAATTTTTTTGAGAGCGAATTTTTAGCATATAATTTAGAAAAATTAATGTTAATACATATATTTATAATTAAAAAGAAAGGTTATTTATCTATTATCATCTGCTCTTATTGAAATCCAGTTTATCCGAAACAAGAATGATTTTTTTTTTTGTTGTTGATTTTAAAAATAAATGTGAGGTTATTTACACTTGATATTGCTCGAATTGTAAGAAAGAAGCTGAATTGTCCGTGGAAAATTGATTACGTTATGCTCTCAGGAGCTTAGATATTATTAAGTTTATTTTTGCGAGTGAGTCATTTGGGATATAAATACTGTACCTTCTACGTCCCTAGCATATGACTGGGTCTCACAGGCGTAAAACGCGACGTAAATACTTTGGCCTAACGACCTGATGATGTCACTTCCTGTATATTGCTAGACGCTGTGTCGTTACGCCGGAGATGATTTTTCTTCAACTTTATGCGCTGCGCAAAGAGTATGATGGCCATTCGTCCAATCAGAAGAGAGATTGTTTTGTTTTGACTGTTGAAACTTTGTTGCTCTCTGAAACGATATCACGCATCTATACAGATCTTTTAGATTTTGAATTTTGCGATTGCAAAGCCTTGACATTCAATAAATTTATAAATGAAGCCATCGATAAATAAAAGTTCTTGAGTTTTGCTATCCATGTTGAATCAGCTAATTTCAAATGATGTCACAGTAATTAGCCAATAGCTAAACGACGTCGTTTTTTTACGTCGCGTCGTACGCTTTAGCCTGGAACTCACCGACATTTTTCTGCGCAGAATTGCAGAAAGAGCGGCAAAAAACAGAAAGAAATTTATGCGTATCTAAGCAGAAACAGGACAGAAAATTGACATTAGCACAACTCAAGTTTTCCATTCTGTTCGAGGTTTCTGCCTAACTACAACCAATCGTAGCATTGTTTACATATGACGTCGTTTTTTTACGTCGCGTCGTACGCTTTAGCCTGGAACTCACCGACATTTTTCTGCGCAGAATTGCAGAAAGAGCGGCAAAAAACAGAAAGAAATTTATGCGTATCTAAGCAGAAACAAGGCAGAAAATTGACATAAGCACAGCTGAAGTTTTTCATTCTGCTCGAAGTTTCTGCCTAACTACAACCAATCGTA
>AYEL01054670.1:0-23384 GCA_000484575.1 Olivierus martensii
ATTAATTTTTAAAGCAACCACAAATAATAATAAATATATTCTTTCAAATATAAATATTTTTGATTTATAAATAAAAATTTTTAAATATTTTATATATGAATATTATTTCACATTAATATGGCTTTTAATATATAGAAAGTTTTATAATATTTTTTTTCTTTGCGATTTGATTTGTCACTTAAGTATACAACAAACATGCCAAAAATGTTAATAATATTGACTTTTTAGAGAACACTTCTGCTACTAATCTTAATTATTCTATTGTAATTTTATTACTCGGATGGTCGCAATACCATTGACATTATCTTAGCTTGCTTGATTTAATTTAAAGGCATATTTTGAATTACATCAATATACATGCCAAAAATATTTTAAAACGAATTCTTGAGAGTCACGAGCTAAATTTGTTAATGGAAAATTGATCGACAATTAATTTTATCATATTATTGCTTCACGAAGATATTTAAAAGCTATGATTAGAATCAAACAGAAATTTTTGGTTCGTCTACACGAAATCAAGATTTGAAAATATTGGAAGAAATCGTGAATCATGAAGAAATTTGCGCATATTTTGAAATCATTGATAGAGTTGATTTTTTGGTGGAGTTTTCAACATTAAATTGGTAAGATTCAACGCGATATCACTTACGTTATAACCGATATTCCATAATTATCACATGCTGAATAAATACAGGCGCTCTTTTAGTTATAAACATTCGTAATTACAAACATGAAATTTCATTTTGAGATTTCACGAAATTTCGAAAACTCTTCAATAATTTCACAAAATCATTAAGGAATATGATAGTAAAATGCACTAGCAACCAATATAATGTAAAATTAAACAGTTAATTAATATATTATGGCAGTATTTCAAGATGGCGGAGATTACGCGAAAAATTCCTTTATATTGGGAACTCTTCATTAAACATATAAAGAAGAGTTTTCTTTTGATTTTAAGATTTTAATGACTCTTCATTAAAAAGCAAAAATGATTGTTCCTTCATTCCTGCATTTGATTATTTGTGTTAGAAATAAAAGCAGCTCTTAACATCAATCTAAAAGAGGATTTGATTATAATTATTGTTAATTAAAAAGTTAATTTTTGCACATTTTTATTTTTTTGTATAACAAGAAAACATTTAACGCAAAGTAAAAATATTCATTTACTTATGCCACTTGTTTTTTTTTACATATAGGCCTACTATTCTTTTTGACGGGAAAAATTGATAAGCATGCAATATTTTAGAAATTTCTATTTTTAATGCCTGTTCAAAAGAAAAGTAATAATTATTTAGTTATCATTCAAAATGCATCAATTAAATAAAATTTGATTATACATTAAATGCACAAAATGGAGTTCGAAAAATCCTTTCGTAAAACGGATGAAAAAACATCAACAACAAATGAATTTAAATTATTCTACTACGTTCCTTGCAACAAAAGATGAACATAAAACAGATAATTAAAAAGTAGCATGAATTAATGCTGCACGACCAGATCTTTCGGAATTTTTCTGAGATTCAGTTAGAGATTATTAACATATTTATTTTCCAATATTTAAATTTACTAATATATAATTCTGTATTAAAAAATCTCACTTATAAAATGTTTATTCTTTTATTTAAATGTTAGAATAAACATTTTACTCTATCTTTTGGGACTATAACTAATTATCTGGCGACTTGCTTATTTTTCGATCATTAAACTTATATTAGGAAGTAAATATCAGCAACTAACATTTAAATAAAAGAATAAACATTTTACTCTATCTTTTGTGACTATAACTAATAATCTGGCGACTTGCTTATTTTTCGATCATTAAACTTATATTAGGAAGTAAATATCAGCAATGATTTGATATAACTTTATTTTATATTTTTATTCCAATTAAGTAACAGCATTAAGAATGTTTAAAAGCGCACTCGCTCGCTGGTATGCGCCACATCGCTTAATGGAAAAATAGATCGATAATTATCATACTCCATTACTATCATACTTGCAGGTAGGAGAGTGAACAGCTATGAACAGAATCAGGAAGAAAATTTTCGCTCTTTTCCATCAAATCAGAATTGAATTCTTGAAAGAAATCAAAAATCCTAAAGAAATATGCGCTTACTGCGCTTTGAAACCACTGATAGACTTAAATGGAAATTTCGGTTTCAATATAATAAATCCTTGTCAACATTATATTTACCAAGATTCATTCCTCTCATTACCTCTTACGCTTTAATCGATTTTTTATAATTTCAATGTCCTGGATACAAGTTATAATAACAATAGTATCTCCGTTCATGGATAAAGAACCCGAATTCCACCATTTAAACAAGATGATGTTTGGAAAGAATAGAGAATCTGTCATGGTAATGATTACAGTTATCGGATTGAAGGTTTTAATTGCATTCGAAATAACGTATATATCTATTATGCGAATTACTCTGCCCAAAGAATTGGATAAAGTTATCGGGCCTGTAAGAGTCATTTTACCTTATATTATTCAAATAACTTTGTTTATCAGTATTATTATCGCTATTATAGCGTCAGAATATAATATTCGTTATCACCCTTCAACTTTTATGTGGAAATACGAAATTATCAAGTTCTTGTTGACCATTTATATAAATCATTTCATCGGCTTCATATTACTGTTTTCAGAACTGATCGTTATACTCATAATAAGTATAAATGTAGCTTTAAGAAATGTTGCTGAGGATTTCGCTAATAATCATCGAAATAAAAATATTTTACAAGAGATTGATTTCAGACACGAAGATCTTTCTCGTTTCATCTATCAATTAAACGCTAGTACTAAAGATCCAATTGGAATAGCATATTTCATCTCTTTAGGAGAAATAGCTATGTTGATGTACATGTGTATTTACGAAACATTCAGTTTAAGAGTGACAATCATTATCATAGCAAGCACAATCCTTTATCTGATTATATTCACTGTCTTGGCACTTATAGGAGGAGAAATAGAAAATGCAGTAAGTTTTTTTTAGCATTTCATCCAATTATTCCTCTTCGACTTATTTTTTGGCTTATAAAACATTTTATTTAATAACATACATTTTAATAATGGCAAAGGATTGATTTTAAATATTATTTTTAGGCAAAGGCACCATTTTTCACAACTTCTCTATACATCAGCTCTCCATTGAGTATTCTGAAGAAGATGAAGGTAAGAATAAAATTTATATAAATATCAAGATGAAATGTTTTTGCATATTTTAGGAGTATGATTATAGGTTAAGTTATTGAACGTTTGAGATCCATAATAATCATAAACGTAACTGGTATATTAATATTTGTTTGTTAAATTTTATGAATATTAACAGCTCTGTAGTTAATTATAAAAATGCATGTTCAATAAAATGATATACAATATAACATAAATTCTCAATATCGATTTTATAATTGTTGATGTATAATAATAATTAAATATATAACAGCTGCTGTGTCTGATGAAGAGATTAGGCGGCTCTCCCATTACAGTTACTTGCATGGAATTTTTTGCCATAAACAAGATATTCATTTGCAAGGTAAATATTTTATTATGTTTATATAAATTTTCAATTAAAAATTCATTATATATTAATGTTCCATAAAAATATATAATTATTTTCTGATTATAATAAAAATTAACAAATTTTCAGTTTATGTATTCCTCGTTTATGCGGCGATATTCTAGATTCTAGAATATACATGATATAATATAAACTGTAATGTAAATACATTGTCATTAAATGCTTAACTTTATCAATTATTATGTCATTGGTCTAATATTATTCTTGTTTACTATTCAATAAATTTAAACTAGTGAAATCTAATTAAAATTCTTAAGAGGAACATATCAAATTATCAATTTAATATGGCGGCACAAATACACCTAGCCCTCGATTTGCACGGTACTTAATTTACACGGTTTCGCTTTTACATGGTTTTTAAATGAAAACAAAAAAATTGTATGTTCGTGACTAAAGGTGCGCCTTTACTCACAAAATTTTACTATATAGTGTATAAAAATCTATATTTATCACTTGCTGGCACACTATAGTCATATTATTGATATTCCAAAAAATACTACAAACAACAACAATCATATAGTGAAATCTTTCAGAAACTAATCAAAACATGTTTGTGATCTTATATTTTCAATATTTTTTTCATGAATGACATATATAGAACTTCAATGAATATGAAGAATGCAGTTGTTTAATATTTTAAAACAACAGCTAATCAGCTTAAAAAATTCTAAGATTTTATTTATTTTATCCCATAATTTTCATATATATATTTAGCTCGAGGGCTGAATGTATCTTAAATACAAATTTTCAGTATTTTTCTGATCATCAATTAAAGCACAAGCGTTCTTCTGTTCCTCTAGTTATGAACATTCGTATTTACGAACGTGAAATTTCATTTTTAAATTTCACGAAATTTCAAAAACTTTTTAATAATTTTAAATAATATGATGGCAAAATGCTCTAGAAACCAATATAATGTAAAATTACGCAGTTATTTAACATATTATGGAAGTATTTTTAAGATGATGATTACACAAAATTTCTCGCTTTACATTCGAAACTTTTCATTAAAATCTGTGAAATGAGAAACTTATAATTGACCCAATTGTGAAATAATATGCAGTATATAAAGTTAATTTAGCACTTTTGGAGCCAGAATAACAGCAGTATCTGAATTACGAACAAAATTTATGTACAAATTACAGTATGTTCGTGACTAAAGGTGCGCCTTTACTCACAAAATTTTACTATATAGTGTATAAAAATCTATATTTATCACTTGCTGGCACACTATAGTCATATTATTGATATTCCAAAAAATACTACAAACAACAACAATCATATAGTGAAATCTTTCAGAAACTAATCAAAACATGTTTGTGATCTTATATTTTCAATATTTTTTTCATGAATGACATATATAGAACTTCAATGAATATGAAGAATGCAGTTGTTTAGCTGTTGTTTTAAAATATTAATTACCTTAAAAAATTCTAAGATTTTATTTATTTTATCCCATAATTTTCATATATATATTATGCTAGCATTTAAATAATTTTTTTTTATTGTATGACGATTTAGTATATAATTTTTACTTTCTGTTGTAAGAGTTGCAAGCATATAATTTTAAGACTATACTGTATGTTTATGTAATGACATTCATTTTACAAACCAACAGTATACAGTAATTTAAAAATTGCGATATTGAAGAAAGTTCCAAAAAATTTTGATCTTGATGGTACTACTGAATGGTATAAACAGCACAAATATTTTGTGCTGTTTATACCGTTCAGTAAAATTAAATTATTCGCATGGTATGGCTAGTAAGAATATGTAAGGTCTCCAAGGACGATATGAACAGGTCTATGGCCTACCTGCGGTCTGTGGAGTGAGTAAGGACAGATAATGAGACTTAGACAACAACGACACAGAGACTACGTTTAAATAACAACAAACAAATTCCTTTTTTAGAGAGAGAGTTTACAAAAGTACATACTCTGAACATATCTGGACGATAAATATCTTTAGAATATAGAGAATTAAAATTAATTTCTTCTTCCTTTTTCTCGTTTCGTTGATAGTTGCGTTTATTGAGTGTTTCGACTCCTCCCGCGGCGTACGAACTGAAGATGACAAAGTTCTTATTCAAGTTGTGTTGAATCGAGGATGACACTGAATCTTTTCTAATGTCTCTTTTAATCAGATGTCTTCTATTTTTGTCTCTTAGATGAACACTGATTCTCCCAGAATAGGTGCTCCGCTCTTTGCTAGACTTCTTCATATGTAGAATTAACAAGGGCTTGACGAGTAGTTATCGTTATAATTTCGATCCCTTTCAGGCGAGCATCGACTTACTGCGTTTTTCTCCCTTGGAGTTTGGCGACCAACTGCTAAATTCCGTCTCCGTTTCGGGGCAAATTCTTGACCTATTTTGGTAAATAATTTGATCGTTTTCCCAGGGAAAAACATCTCTTGGTATCATCTTTCTACCCTGGTTACAATTATTTCCTCAAATTCCGTCTCCGTTTCGGGGCAAATTCTTGACCCATTTCGGTAAATAATTTGATCGTTTTCCCAGGGAAAAAACATCTCTTGGTATCATCTTTCTACCCTGGTTACAATTATTTCCTCGATTTGATTATAATCGAACACCTTAATGTCATTCGACATCTAGTTTATGATTGTGGAGGACAAGGTTCTTCGAGTCGGTGATAATATAAACTATCTATCGATCGGATTAAGGTGTCACTCTGTTTGGATTTCTTCCAATTATGTCTGATAAAGAGGTGTAGATTGACCTCTTATATCCGGCCCGAATTCCAGGTCTCCACAAATAAATTCATTTTTTATAGAAAATAAGAAAATCTAGATGTTTTATTCGATTACTTTTCACCTATCCGAATATGTTAATTTTTTAATCTCAAATAAAAAAGACAAGGAAATGATTATTGTTTATGACTAATTTAAATTAAATTTAAAAATTTTATACTTGAACTAAATTAACAAAAATAGATTTTTTACAATTTTATTAATTTATCTGAAGTGCAATTTGGTATTTTTTTTAGTAGTTATTAGTTAGCTCGAGTATTATAATTCATTCACAGATGCACCACTACTATTTAGTTTGATTATCAATTCAAAGATGGCGCTATTCTCAAACTGCGCAAAGTGTAGCGCTGTGGAAACACCGTCTCATTTCTGGAAATATTGCCCCGCATACAAAGTGCCTAGGAGCCAACTTAACACGGATCTGAAACTGAACATTTCATCTACCACGGATCTCATTCCAATTTATTGACCTTCACAGTGCACACTGCACCCCGTTTGCATCTCACACGAAAGCTCTTGAAAAATACGTCAGGAACACCAACAGATTTGACTAACCCATCAATCAGTTCGGAGGACAAAGTTCAACTACAACCTCCAAAATAGAATAGAAGAATAGAAAGATGGCACTAAAATCAATACAAATTTTTTTCTAATTATTAAAATTTCGGTTATCATGGGATCAATGATCGTTGCAAGGGATTACTTTAGAAGATTAGATTCATTTAGATTTAGTTAATTTAGTATAATTCTTTATAATGTATTTTAACTATTGCATTCAACTTTTAATATTTTATCTTATATTTTTAATATTCCAGGCTTACAAAGCTCTCTTCTCCACTTTCACAACTCTAATAGAAATTCAGATTTCTGATAAAAGTTGTGCTAACACGACAGAAGGCATTTGGAAAAAAATAAATTTGGGTAATTAATAGACGTACATTGCTGTTAATGAATTCTAATATGCTTATCAAAGATTAAAACTGATTAATCATTTAGTTATCCTAATTTTTATGTTAAACATATTTCATTGGTGTTGATTATTGATTGATCTAATTAAAGATCCAGTAACTGTCTATATCAGCGCTTCTCAAACTTTTCCACTTGGCGACCCCTTTTTCCCCGAGAAAATATTTTCGCGATCCTAGATATAGAGGTATATAAACTAGGAATACAAATTAAAACATTTATTAAAATTTCTGCCATCCCAAATTTTGTTACGCGACCACATATGAGGTCGCGACCCACACTTTGAGAAGCACTGGTCTATATCTTTTGAGGCTCCTAAGATATTTTAGGGTCCAGTGCTTGTAAATTAAATAAGAAAATAAAAAATAATACACCTTTTGGGGCCATTGAAAATTTGGAATTCTAGGAGTGTGCCTAGTGATAAAGGTGCCATTGTTTCGTCACTTCCGAATTAGTTTATAATTTCAAAATATTCCAAGTAATTTTTATTGGATATTATTAACAAACATAATCTTTATATAGTTTTGTGGAAATTTATGTAATAAGACAAATTTATATGTCACGCTGTTAGATGACTACTTAGGTCGAAAAGGAATAAGTTTATAATTTCAAAATATTCCAAGTAACTTTTATTGGATATTATTAACAAACATATAATCTTTATATAGTTTTGTGGAAATTGTATGTAATAAGACAAATTTATATGTCACGCTGTTAGATGACTACTTAGGTCGAAAAGGAATGTTTAGTTTGATTAGTGATATTTTAGTTTTAACTAATCCCCAATATTTTATATAAATTTTAAATAATCAGTTTAATAAAATAATGTAGGGGAGACCAGGGATGATAGTAACACTTTTTAGTTTATAATTATTTCACGCTATAAAAATTTCAATTTCAGAATAACAAATACGTCATTGTAAAGACCATTTAGTTATTATCTCTTCACCAGTTCGAGACAAATTTTATTCAATTAAAAGTAATATTATTAATAAATATTTTTTTGAACGATGTCAAATATTACAACCGATTTCTATATCCGAATAGGTTGCAACATTAAAAAATTTCAAGAAAATATAGCCTGTGTCCAATTTTTTTTTGAACTTAAATTTTAGGATACAGCCTAATAAGTTTCAATTTTATCTGATATTTTCAATATTCCAGGCTTCCAAAGCTCTCTTCTACACTTTCACAACTCTACTAGAAATTCAGAATTCTGAAAAAAGTTATATTAACACGACAGAAGGCTTTTGGAAAAAAAAATAAATTTGGGAAATAATCATAATCATAGTTGTGACAAACATAGAAGGAATTACCAGATGTGCATTCTTTGTCACTTCCTTTCTTACCCACACTATATTTCGTTTTCCCTCACTATTATAATAAAGAACAGTTATCAAAAGTTACTCATTATTATAACTGTTATAGTCTTCATTACACATGAAATAAAAATACTTTTTTTTTCGTCAGAACTACTACTGTTTAGATATTTGATGTTTCCGAATCAGTATTACTGATTTAGACCAGGAGTCTCCAAAGATATAGTCATATCGCGGGCCAGATGAGGCCCGCGATATGATATTATCCGGCCCGCCAATTGGACTAAAATTACGGCCCGCGATATGATTTTATCCGGCCCTCCAATTGGAATAATTTTTCAATAAGAATCCGCCAAAAAAAAAAAAAAAAAAAAAAAACACGGGGTGTTAATAGATTTCAAATGCATTTATTAAAATTTGTGTTCAAAATATATTCCCGAATTCCAAAAAGTAACTGTAATCCAAGTTACGATCTTGGATCTTTTATAGTCTTACGACTTTAAAAGGTCGGTTAAAATGGACTAACGAAGAAAAAAAAGAATTCAAAACGAAATAAAAAAAGTTACATCCGAATGGATATAACTTTTTTATTTCCTTATATCTGCTTCGTTATTATATTGGTTTATCTGCTTTCAATAAAAGTCATATATCTAGTTCTAGAGTTTTTTTTTTTTGCTACGGCCCGCAGAACAATGCTGAAGTACCCAATGTGGCCCTCACGGCGAAAAGTTTGCAAACCCTTGATTTAGACAGTTACAACCTGCTCCAAGTTCCACCATTTTGGTTTGGAAGGCACTATCCCAGTTATACTTAATATACGATAGTAAAAATAGATTAGTTATATTATTATCCTATAGATTATTATATGATTACTATACTAGAACAATTAATAACAACTGAAATGATTTATAACAATTTTTAAACCAAGTTTTTTTTTTAGTTACGTCGCTCCTAAAACATTTTATTGAATCAATCGCGTTAAATTTGCGTCAGCTAACTGAATAAACGTAGGTCAGATAATCTTTACTAAATATCTTAGTGTGAGATTTCAAAATTTTCGAGTAAACTAGGAATGAGTATATTCCTAGTTTCTTCGAAAATAATATATATAGTATTATGAGCAAATTATGTTTCTTCTAGCCCGATCTCCTTACTGTGAATTTTAAAACATTTATTATAAATTTCTGTCTTATAATGGATTACAGATTGTTTATAAGATCTATTCTTTAAGCGTCAACTCCATAAAGTGGGGACAAATAGAATGTTATTTTACGAGTGCAAACTTTATTCATAAATGCAAATAATTATTTTAAAAAATAAAAATTATACAGTATCTATTTTTCATTGCTATCCCTATCAAAATGATCATTTATTTTTGTATAATTTTTGGTGAAAAGCTATATAAATACATACAGTATTTGGATATTGATAAATCCTGATACCATATCAAACATTTAAAGTCGATGCCGCTGGATGTTGATTGAGTTATTGTTCTCGGTAAGCGATTAAAATGATATTAATTGTCATGATGAATTAAACTTTAGATTAAGGCGAAATTAATTCAAATTCAAAAACACAAAAATAATTTAAAAACAGCAGAATCTATGGTTTGTATAATTTTTCAATTAGATGGCATTGTATATATTGTAATTATTCGTTCAAAATAAATTAAGAGTGAGTTCAGAAGATGCTCCGAGAAGTCGCCGCTGGAGATGCTAAAGAATGACATCACATCGCCAGACAACATGATTTGTTGAACACATAGATGTTTTCATCAAATCGCCTCAGCGTAGGGAGAATGTTGACGTCAATATCGATGTGATGTCATTCTTTAGCTTCTCTAGCAGAGACTTCTGGGAGCATTTTCTGAATTCATCTTAAATAACAATATCGGCGGTTAAAAAATAAAAACTTTTATCATTTTGGTACTAATTATTAATTAAAATCTTGTAGATTTTTTTTATCATCAAAACCTTGTAGATTAATAAAAACATTTAATAAATTTTATTCTTTTTTTAAATAATACTGTGTATATTATCACTACGTTTTAATATTAGTTGATACATCTCTCAGGGAAAAGAGATTACAATTCTCTCTTTCTCTCTAACTAATATACAGACCTATCGGAGTCTTTATAAATGTATTTTATACAGTATATTAGTGATATTTTTACCTATTTAAAGATTATAACGATGGTATTTCTATAAATTTTAAACAAATTCATGTAATATTTCTTTGATGACATTATGCTTCTTTGTTGCTTTACTAAAACATAAGATTTCATTTCGCGATTTTACTGTCTTCCTGATAATTACTTAAATTCTATATAATACTGCTAAATTAAAGATTATAATCTTTGAAAAATGTAACTAACTAATAAAGTTGGAATTTTTTTGAAGGTGACTCTGCCAGCTAAAGATTGGAAGCTGAGTATTGAAAATTTTATAAGCGGTAAAAGGCGATCAGAAGGCTGAATGATCGCCGTCGTTTATTAATGGTGTCCTATTCGCATGATCCCATATTGAAAGGGGCTGCTTGGGGGGTGCCCATGATATCCCTGGGTCTTACAGTAGAATTTCAGGGTGGCATCTGAAAATAACTATTAGGCTAGTAATCATCACACAGAACTGTTCACTAATAGTTTGTAATGGGATACTTGTGAATTGTTTTGTTAGCGTTAATTTATTTTCTAAAAGAGAATTTAATAAAAAAAATATACTCACATTACAGTATTTTTCCATATTATAGAGCTTTTAAATGCAAACATCAAATATTGTATATTTTACTTTAAAAATATCCTCCATTATTAGAAAATTTCTGCTGAATTATATTTAATTCAAATTTATCCGCATTTAATCTTTTCAAAGGACGACATGTTTATCTTCCTCTTTAAAGCTAGGTTGACACGATCAGAGTACACTCGGTCGGAGACAAACTCGGTCCGAATACATTCGGACCTAGTTTTAAATTCGTTTACACCAGGGGTGGGCAATTATTTTCTTCCGAGGGCCAGATAAACAATCTTCAGGATGAAGCGAAAATTAATTTTATATCAAGAAGGAAGATGAAGGTGGAAGATGGAAGATGAAGTTCAAGGTTAAGGAAAGTCAGTTAAGATCATACTTACAGATTTTCAGGAGGGTCTGAATCCCTCCTGAAAACCTGGAAGTATGGGACCCGGATTTGAACTCGGTCCTCTAAAGCAGGGGTGGGCAATTATTTTCTTCCGAGGGCCAGATAAACAATCTTCAGGATGAAGCGGGCCGTATAAAAATTGAAAAGTACCAAAGCATGAATTTAACCTTAGGGCGCCGTAATAATGTAATTAATAATTATTATTATGCGGCAGGATGGCCGCGTGGTAAAGCTGTGGCTTGCCACCCTAAAGAATCAGGGTTCAAATCCGGGTCCTCCAGTTTTTCAGGAGGGGTCCGAGGCCGCTCGTTGAACCCCATCCTTCAACCACCCGATTGACTCCATCATGGGTGTTGGCCAGCCTATGATTGGCTCTATAAGTGATTAAAAAAATTATTTAAAGATTCAAAATTCCATTTTGCAAAAGGTTATCTATCATGTAATTTAGAAAGTAGTCTGCTCATATGTATTTTTAAATTTTAATGGATCAAACATTAACTTATATTAAAATAGTAGAAGTGATCCTGGCCCTATGGAATAGTATTCCATATTGTCATCACACATATCATAATAGTTGAACCAAGCTTACTCCAATAGAAACCAAATCTCTCAAAATGGGAAGAAGTATTATGAAAGATGCTTCCTAAGTACTCTTAAAAACTCAGAAAACAATTATCATTTTACATATAATCTTTGCAGGTGGCGCAAAATTGTGTGTATTTGATGAAAACACATTTTCTATTTTAAACCATCATGCTTTTCACCGAGAAATCTGAAATTGAGGCTAAAGTATGTGGCCATTTATCATGAAAGTTGTTCATTATTACAGTTAATAATAGAGCCTCCTCCTCTACGGGGAAAACATATTATTACATATAACCTTCCTGTTCTATAATACCCCTCCGATTATTCTATATTTTAAAAATTTAAAGCTTTAATGGAATTTCTATTTGCTATTTTTTATGAAAAATTCTTATAAAGATGAATAGCAAATTTATTTTTACCTGTGCAGATTGATTTCTGAAATTGTTTAATCCTAAAAAAAAGAAATTACAAATTTTTTTTCGATTTTATAATAAAATAAAATTTGAGATTTAATTGTTGTTTTCATAACTGCTGATTTAGATATATATCTATCGAAATAATTTGTTAATACAAGTCAAGTATTGTCAATCCGAAATGTTTGTGATAGATTATGTTTTTTGTTCGATAATAAATTTTTGAAAGAAAAGTTCATTTTAAAAAAATGTGTTTTCAAAATTTTACTCAGCTAACAAGCGACTCATCTTGGCAACGCGACGCTTCGTAACGCTGTGTACTCGATGGTGATTGGCTAGTTTTAAAGGGCTACAACTTGAAAAAGATACCATTTAGACCAGGGGTGGGCAATTATTTTCTTCCGAGGGCCAGATAAACAATCTTCAGGATGAAGCGTACGAAGTGAATGGCATACTCTCTAATCAAAGTTTTATATACAGCATATATTAGTTATGTTTGAATATAAATTCGATGACATTCATTTATAAGTAGAAAATATCATTATTTGATTTTTTAATGAAACAAAATAGATGTTAATTTTTTATAATTTGGGAAATTTAAAAGATATAAAAATAAAAATTATAAAATAAAAAAAAAACTATTTTAAAATAAATCACCTAAAATTGAAAACTACTATAGTCTTTTTAAATTTTATATTAAATTATTTTCAATTTTTTCTTTAATATTTTAGAAATGTTTCAACAGTAATTTTTTTTTAAATATTAAGTATATATTTAATTTTTTTTGCTTATAAAAATAATTATAATATATATTTGCAGAAAGAAATCTTATTCGTGCTAATAATTATTACTGTATTGTAATCAGTAATTATAGCGGTTAAAATGGGGAAAGTTTATTTATCTATACCAGGGGTGGGCAATTATTTTCTTCCGAGGGCCAGATAAACAATCTTCAGGATGAAGCGGGCCGTATAAAAATTGAAAAGTACCTAAGTGCATGAATTTAACCTTAGGGCGCCGTAATAATGTAATTAATAATTATTATTATGCGGCAGGATGGCCGCGTGGTAAAGCTGTGGCTTGCCACCCTAAAGAATCAGGGTTCAAATCCGGGTCCTCCAGTTTTTCAGGTGGGGTCCGAGGCCGCTCGTTGAACCCCATCATTCAACCACCCGATTGACTCCATCATGGGTGTTGGCCAGCCTATGATTGGCTCTATAAGTGGCCGCCTTTAGATACAGTATATCCCTCGTGTGATATGGCGGCTTAACCTACCTAACCAACTTAATTATTATTATGTAATGAAATTATCCATGATAACTTTAGCTAATCTATTAATAATTAATGAAACTATTTTGACATAAAATGACTATTCAAATTCAAGCAAGATTTATTATTGCACAAACATATTCCTCTCACCATTACGAGACAAGAATAATGGTTGCGCCAATTTATCTGCACACGTTCTTGTCAATGACTATCGTGTGTAACCACTTTTGTGATACTTGCACAAAGAATATATTTGTGATCAATATTATATAATATGTGTGACCACTTTTGTGATATTTATACAAAGAATATATTCGTGTACTAGTATTTTTAAAAAATATGTATTTTTTAGTTATTTTCTTAGTTTTTGTTTGCATGCAAAGAGTTTCTTATAAATAATAAATTCTTGCACTAAATCTTTCAGTTATTACATACAATAAATATGAACAACAATGATTTTTCTTATAGAAATAAAATATTTAATTTAATAGATATATTTCAAAATATGCATGGTATTAATCATTAATAAATAATCATTAATTAAATAAATTTTGACAAAAAATACATTTCATTTATAAAATATTAAGAATTTAAAACAATCAAATTAGTCAATCATAAATCACCAATTCCAAGGGGATACACACAATCCAAATGATCTTAAACAGCCAAACTTTCCCTAGCGGTTTATTTTTTGAATTAACTGCGAAATTAATAATTAATTTTTAAATTTGTGCTACGGCACAAATTTAAAAATAATTATTAATCCAATAGATGGCACCATCTATTGGATTAATAATTATTAATTTAAATTTAGGCTAAGGTGGTGCCATCTATTAATTAATAATCGAACTATTAATTTTTACTAATTTCCCGAAATTAAAAATTTGCCTTGGCCTGGAATTGAATTAGGAACTTCGGGTTACCGTCCTGACACCTTACCAGCTAGACTATCAAGACATTGACAGATTTTCAATTTTGGGATGTATATAATTTAGGAATTATCAGACTTATGCCAATAGCAGTGCTCCCGAAGGGCTAATCATAGCCACGGGCCCTCTATGGCAAATTAGTTTAAAATTAACAATTTACATTTAAAATGCTTCTCGCCATTAATTTTTAATTGGAAAAAAATAAACAAGGATATGATTAAATGTGTCTATAATAATAATATTAAATTAATTTCGAATACTTTGGATATTTTTAATTTTATAAAAAATGTTCAAAAAGTTCATATTAACATAATATTGATTCATTATTAATATGAATTTTCATTTTTATAAATTCATTCATTTTCATAAATTCGTTTACATTATTAAAATTCATATTATTGAGCTGATGATTAAAAAGAAAAAATAGATTGAAATGTCTGAAATTTATTTGAATATTTTATAATGTCAATTTTAAGAACTTTATATTAATGAAGAATTTATTTGCAGTGTGGAACTTAGTGAAGCTATTAATACCATCCAGAATGTGCTATAATGCTCAAAATTCAAATATATAGCTAGCAAAATCAATGAAATAATATAGCTAGCAAAATATTCTGGTATTGCATAGGCATAATTTGGAAACATACAGTATACAGGATATCCCAAAAAAATGTACTCACTCTTTATTGAACCATCACTAGCATATTTTTTTGTTTTTGTTATAGATCCAAATATCATTCAATAATGCTAACTCACAATTCCAAATGATATGTTAAGCGATGTTGTTGCATGCATTGGTCAATGTCATCAACTTTGTTTGGAAAATGGTGGAAATCAATTTAAACATTTGTGAACATGCATGAATGTGTAAATGACTTGCGGAAAAGACTACTCTACTCAACAAATCATTACCTTTTGTTAATTTATCCTATTAGGCCTGTCAATAAACACCTTGATCAAAGTTAAATATATATGTTTAATATCCAGTTAAAATGTGAGTACATTTTTTTGGGACACCCTGTATTAGAAAAACTTGTTTTGATTACTAGAAAGTTGATTTCTTCTACAATTTCAGTCATTCACTTGTTCTTTAATATGTGAGGACTGGGAATCGAGGTCATATGTGTGTATCTGTTCTCACCTATGATCCTCCTCGTCCGCATTTGAATGATTAAGGGGAAATCAGAGATGAAACGAGAAGGTTGTTTGAGGGAAACTATTTGGGAAAGATAATAACGGAGATATATGATGACATGTCATGTGTTATTTCGATCAGCTTGCAAACTTCGTCCACAATAACAATAAATTGCTGAGAATGTTTACATCAGGTGTCTGCTGAACAGTCGCGAATCCGATACCTGACTCGACAAACGTTCGGGAGGTAAACATCTTGGTTCTCAGCCCGGGAATAAGGGTCAGAAAGGTCATGGGGATTTAAGAGCCCGTGCCGCCCTCAATTGGTGCTTGGTTCACTTCTACTCTAGTACTCTAGTACTACCCGTCCACTGTTTGTTCTAGTTCTACGTTCAATTTAAATCCACTTCCGTCCGATCAACAACTGTTCAATAATTTTCGAAGTCATCTATTCTGTACATTTCTCCATCTACTTACCTTGTGATTTTGTTATCTGTCAATCTATCCAAGCTGCCTTAACTTCTAGGCCGCTACGATCTTCTCGGAATACTCCAACAAATGAACAAGATCCGTTTACGGCCCAGGAAGTAATATCAAATTTGTGCCTTATCACTCTCTAGAGCTGGAAAAGAAGATTAAGGGATAACGACCATCAATGACTTCTGCAAGTGTTTGGAATATCAGCATCAGTGTATTAAAGATCTCTCTCTATTAAATAAAGGAAGTTGTTCTTGTAGAATGTTGTCTCTATTTTATCCACTGACTCTCATTACTCATCCTTATGCGCGTCTCTCACAGCACTTTAGGCCAACGCCTATCAATATCGTCCTCGGGCCTGCGGGCCATCAGGCCTTACAAATACAACTTTTATAATTTCCTGAAGGTTCACAAACTTATCAGTCTATATGTCTTCTGCTCTTCAATTTGAAAAAGATTTATTTAGAAGAATATTGAAATTCATAATGCTGTAATATTGTATACCTCCCTAGAAATAGGGGAAAATCTCTGTCATTATTTACCTCAGAAAGCTACTAAAACTGACTGGTGCTCTTTCCAGGATACCTTCTCTACACTCTGGAAGGATTGCCCTTTCCTCCCAGTGCTTCCTCTGAATGACCCTAACCCTCTAGCAGAGTACCTGTAGAACTGCATCTTGAGAGCCTTCTACTTATCAACAACTCACAAGAACTCTCTCCTCAAGAAGAATCCTTGGTTAGAACTCCACCATGGATTCCCTCCATAAAAATGTTTGCAAACTTTGCAGAGAATACCAAAAGACCAGGAACCCGGATTTCAAATCTACCAAATGTAATGCCTACATTATCGCCCTTAATGAATATAAAACTGTGATTAACAAGACCAGGAATTCCGCCTGGAGGAAATACTGCACAGACTCCATTAAAAACAGCCCTTGGGTGGAGCCATATTACATCACTTGCAAAAATTGCAATTACACCGGCATCCCCCATATTATTCAAACTACTGACAACAATTACACTAAAGATTTTCAAGAGACTGTTAATCACCTCTTCGACCATCATTTTCCTAAAGACAACCTTGACACGGACTCCCAAAATCATATTTATCTCAGAAATTACAGCAAGGATCCACCATTAACAACTGAAGACCCAATCTTTACCTTTAATGAAATCAAAAATGAAATTTTCTCCCTCAAAAATAAAAAGGCTCCTGGTTTTGATGGTGTAAGAGCTGAAATGGTTAAGAAAGCCTATGATGCGGTCCCAATTGCCTTTATCATCACGTTTAATCAATGCTTAACAACTGGTATCTTTCTCAACATTTGGAAGACTGCCTCGATCAAATTCATACCAAAAACTAAAAGCCCTTAACTTGCTTCAGATTTCAGACCAATAAGCCTTCTGCCTGTTTTGGGAAAGGCTCTCGACTTCTTGGTTATAAACAGGATAAATCATCATCTAAACACAAATAATATTCCTCATCCTAATCAATTTGGATTCACGCCTGGGACTTCGACCACGCATGCCCTCCTGGACACCATCAACTTTATTTACAATGCTTGGGAGAAGGGCAAACATGTCCTCCTCACCTCACTAGACATTCAAAGTGCTTTGACAACTTGTAGTGGCCAGCCATTCTTGCAAACCTGAAGAAATATAACTGCCCAAGAAACTTATTTAAGGTCATCAAATCTTATCTTGATAACAGAAAAGCCTGTGTTATTTATCCAAACACCTGTATGCTTAGAACCACTTCCAAAGGTTGCCCACAGGGTTCACACTCTGGCCCAAGCCTTCGGAATATTCTATTCAATGATATTTTTACAATCTGTGACTCTCTTAACAACACCAATATAAAAATCAATGCCTATGCCGATGACACCTTGCTCATGGTAGCAGCCAACAACAGGGATCAGATTTGTGAAAACACAAACAAAGCTTTACAACTTATCCATAACTGGCTAACTGATAGAAAACTTAACATAAATCATACTAAATCAACTTGTATTTTGCTCTCCAAAGGTAAAATACTTAAGAAAAACATCCCTATTAAAGTGAACAATAAAAGCATTAAAAACAATGAAAACCTCAAATACCTCGGTATTATCCTAATGAGGAATTTATCCTGGACTGAACACATCAACTATGTTTATGAAAAAGCCATCCAAACAGCTAATACCATCTGCTCAATATCACAAAACTCTTGGGGAATTGGCTATAACATCACAAAGACTATGTATAACTGTGTTATAGAGCCCATCCTGCTTTATGCAGCCCCAATCTGGGCCCATAAAGCCGACACACACATTATATCAAGCAGAAGCTTCTCCATATTCAAAGACTTTTGCTCCTAAGAGCCTGCAAAGCATACCGAACTGCTCCCACAGACTCTGTGTCATTGCAGGTATTTTCCAATACATCTCAAGGCTCAGCAAACAGGTGCTTTATGGCTCATTAAAAACAAAGCTTCTATTAACCTCAATACTGAAACTGACAACTTTCTATATCTGGATATTCTCAAGAAAATTTACACCAAAGATGCCCTTCAAGAGATTAAGAATCTCACTCTGGACAATACTTAGATAGATTACATCCTTCTCAAACCCACATACCTTTTTGCAACACAAACAGTAAAATTGAAGAAGAGATTAAATATAAAATCTACACTGATGGATCCAAACAAGGAGATAAAGTTGGTGCTGCTGTAGTTATTTATAACAATAACAAAAAACTTTTGTATAAAAGGATTTTTAAACTCCACAAAACTTGTTCAAACAATCAGGATGAATTATTTGCAATATTTCAGGCTCTCCAGAGTATTCAGAAATTAAAACTTAAAAACTCCCCAAAAATCAACATCTATACAGACAGTTCCACAGCTATCCAATCCATCACTAATTTAAACAAAAAAGGTTATCTTAATTCATAAAACTTCAACTCACCTCTTTGCTACAAGGCAACTACAAATTAACCTCGATTGGATCAAGGCACATGCGGGAAATTTCGGAAATGAAGTGGCAGATAAACTGGTGAAAACAGCTGCTAACTCTGATCTGCCAATCTCTTATAACAGAACTCCATGGACTTACTATATGCAACTCACCCGTGCCCTACAAATATGGCAAAAAGAATGGAACACTAGTACCACCGGAAGGACAACCTACTCCTTCTTCCCCTCTATAGAGGAAAGGTTGAAGGCACACTATTTTATTTCTAACTTTTTACTCACCCAGGTATTGACCAATCATGGAAATTTTAATGCTTACATATCCTGCTTTGCTCTAAGAACTGATACCCCTCCAGAATACTCCTGTGACAACTCCTCGACACAAAACTCCGAACATTTTGTCTTCAACTGTGATCATTTTTCTAACTTTAGACTTGAGGTTATTACTCATCTTGCTCTGCTGGGTCTCCCCTGGCCCTGCAAAGCCTACTGCCTGGTCAACAGAGAGGATACCTTGAAGATCTTCCAGCACTACATTCAATCTACTAAAGCTCTACATTCCTCCATACTCTCTCATTCCAGTCTACCCCTCACCATGATGGACAACAGCACAGCCTCTCCTCTGGTCAACAAACTAGTTGATCAGTCTACAACTCTGCTCTCTTATTTCTGCAATGATCTCCAGCCATCGAGCTTCTGGTCCTCCAGATTAGATCTACCATCCTCCGAATCTTTGTCTCCATTTGCAGCTATTGCACCTCCAGGTCTCCAGCCTCCTGCCTTCAATTTTCCAGTCTTCCAACAGCCAAAAGTGCTTCAGCGTCAGTTCGGCCTTTGGCTCCAGCCTCCTTGCCTCCATCCTCCAGTTCCCAGCCCTCCAGCCTACAGTCCTTCAACTACAGACCATCAGTCTCCAGACCTCCAGCCTCCAGTTCACCATCCAACAGCACTCCAGCCTACAGACCTGCATCCTCCAATCTTCAGTCTCTGGATCTGTATCCTCCAGCCCTTCAGCTTCCAATTCCCCAGCTGCCGGTCTCCAGTTCTTCGTCCTCTAGCCACTGGTCCTCCAGGATCCAGTATTCCAGCCTCTAGTTTCCAGAATCCAGCTTCTAACCTCTGGACCCAGTTTCCAGTCTGCAACTCAACAATAATCCATCTTCTGGCATCCAATTTCGGGTCTTCAGCCCTCGGTTCTTCAGTTCAGCAACTGGACTCCAGAATCAGTCCTTTTTTCTTGAAGTTCCAGCTCTTTGTTCTACACCTGGGCTTGAAGGTGAAACAAAAGTTTCTTGTTATTTACCCAACCACTTGTATCTTGCATTTTTAAATTGTATATTGTATTCTTAATATTGTATATTGTATTATGTATTATTCTTTTTAATTTTATACCGCCGGTCTCCAGTTCTTCGTCCTCTAGCCACTGGTCCTCCAGAATCCAGTATTCCAGCCTCTAGTTTCCAGAATCCAGCTTCTAACCTCTGGACCCAGTTTCCAGTCTGCAACTCAACAATAATCCATCTTCTGGCATCCAATTTCGGGTCTTCAGCCCTCGGTTCTTCAGTTCAGCAACTGGACTCCAGAATCAGTCCTTTTTTCTTGAAGTTCCAGCTCTTTGTTCTACACCTGGGCTTGAAGGTGAAACAAAAGTTTCTTGTTATTTACCCAACCACTTGTATCTTGCATTTTTAAATTGTATATTGTATTCTTAATATTGTATATTGTATTATGTATTATTCTTTTTAATTTTATAACTTTTTCCCCCCTTTTATTTAGTTTTCTTTGTATTTTTATCATTTTATAGTATGTACTGTATTATTTTTTAATGTAATTTGTCCCCCCCCCCTTTTATTTAGTTTCTTTGTATTTTTATCATTTTATAGTATGTACTGTATTATTTTTTAATGTAATTTGTCTTCTAAATAAAGCACATAGCTGAACCGGACATCCACAGGATGTTGCCCGGGACTATTCTGGCAGCGGACTGGCACTGCAGGAGCCCGATGCAACTCACTCAGGCCCTCTCTCTTTTTCCAACCCCATTCTCCCCAACTCTAACTAACCACCCTGACCTATAACCCACCAACTTTCTCTTTATATTACTAACACCCAGTTAATATCAACTGAGTACAACTGGTTTTCATCTTTAATTTTTTTCCTGTAATATTGTATACTATACATACTGAAAACTGGATTATTTTACTGATCTTCATTGTATAGTATACCAGGAAGAATTATTTTTAATTGGAAAATTATTTCATGCATTGGTTTCATTTGTTATTTTAAACCTCATGTTTATTAAAATGTTATATCATCATCAGACTAATTGAATTACAATGATAGAAATAATTTGTTCTTTCTGAATTCATTAAAGCATAAAATCATGGGATCAGTTATCAATATTATGTGATGATGACATCATCTATTTATTACTTAATGATGATGTCATGGGATCTTCTGACAACATCCCAAATTTAAATAAAATCATTTTGCAATATAATTCATTTATTATATCATTTGAAATCAGTTGGCTGATCACAATTACATTACATAGTTATGGTAATGATATCATAGTGATATCATTCCATTGGTTAATGTATCATGATGTCACATTAAAATTGTGTTTTGTGACATCATGCATTGTTATGTTGCAATGACATCATATAATTCATTATAGCATTTGATCCATTGGATTTGTATCAAATTTTACCATTGATTTTATCAATTAATTTAGTCAGTATATAATATCATGATGACATCATCATAGCAGTGATGTAATGGTATTCACTATTACATCATTGTGACATCACATAACAATTCATTTTATGATGTCATACATTGTTACTTCACTAATGATGTAATGCCACTGTTGTTATAATGTCATTTAGAATTTGAACATCATTCTGAAGAATTTAAATGAAGGTATTTTCTTTGCCACCCCAAAATGTCCCATCCCTTGGGGCAATCTTGATCCTGATACTATGTTATCTGCAAACCAACAAGAAGTTTCCATGCCAACTTTGATCCCAGGGATCAAAGGATACAAAAGCCTTTGTGGAACAAATAAACAGATAGACAAACATTGCATTTTATATAGATTTACAAATCAAAATAATTTTGCAAATTATATTATTCATATTAATGATATTTGCAATAAAAAATAATAAAATTATGAAAATAGATAGGATATTTGAATAATCTATTTAAATAGGTAAATAAAACAAAAGTTAAATTTCATTCTAAATTATTAAACACACAATATAAAAAGAAACAAAAACTGTTCATAAAATAATAATTTTACCAATTCCATAACTATATTATCTAAAAAGAGTTTAATGACATTATGATCTTATAGAAAAGAGAAAAAGAACCTCAAATTATAATTTACTTGGATTCCAATTCATAACCTTATAAAAAAATTTTAACAAATTTCAGTTTTGATATTAGATATGATGTTATAATAAATATACAATTTAAATTGACCAATTTAATTTTCATATTTGAAAAGAAACATCTTTACCTTCACATAATATATTTTCTGAAGATAAAATATATCCATTGTGACAGCTACATGTAAATCCTCCAGGAAAATTTATACAGATATGGCTACATACATGTTTTCTGTCTTCATTACATTCATTGATATCTTTGTAAAATCAATAAAAATAAAAACAAATAATATTAATTCATTCATGTAGCAATATGATTATATGATATAAAATTTTAACAACAAAATATGTAAAATTAAATTAAACCTTTGTATATATATATTTATATATATATGTATGTGTGTGTGTGTGTGTGTGTGTGTGTGTGTGTGTGTGTGTGTGTGTGTGTGTGTGTGTGTGTGTG
>AYEL01054671.1:0-59850 GCA_000484575.1 Olivierus martensii
TGTGTGTGTGTGTGTGTGTGTGTGTGTGTGTGTGTGTGTGTGTGTGTGTGTGTGTGTGTGTGTGTGATATACGTAATAACAATACAACAATTTAGATACAACATCTTACATCTCGTACAACAATTTAGATACATCATACTTAAATAATAATAAATTATTTGAAAATTGAATATATAGTAAATTTTAAGATAATTTTAATTAATTTCAAACATATATACTGAAAGATTATTAACTAAACTTTAAAAATACTTATAGAATTTTGATATACAAAGCAATAATTTAGAAATTAAAAAATTTTATATCATCAGCTTTTAATACTATATTGACAAAAATCTAACAATGCTATTAATCAATTTGTACATTATACTTAGAAATAAATGTTTTAAACTCTTGAAAACTAAAATATCATTTTATTAGCATATATCAAACATTTATAAATATTTTAATATAAAATGTATTTGCATGTTATTTTTCAAGAAAGTACATTAAAGAGAAAGAATCAGCAATATATATACAATGAAATATGAAAATTATATAAAAGAAAATACTCTAAAAATGAATATAATAGTCTGTCAAACACATGATGGAAATGAAAATTTAAATAATTATTTTAATTTTATATATCACATTTATTTGAGTTTAATTTTTATGTGCAAAAAATATTAAAATAAAAGAAATAATCATAATTTGAAATAGCAATTCACATAAATTCAAATAATAAAAATACCATATTATATCATATACACCCTAATATAGGTATATATCATATATATATATATGATACAATATGATAGAGATGATCAGTTGGTTCCAACCTAATTGATTTCTGATGAACTGCTTTAAATCAAACCCTTATTTCTTTTAGATGCAAAATTATAAATGATAATCTATGCCTGAAAATTCATTTCATATTCAAAAATATCAAAATTTAGTAAAAAAATGGGGAAAATTAAATAAAATCCTAATACATGCTTTTACATCATTTATCATGTGAAGACAAACATATATGAAAATAAAGCATATAAACATACCTTTATTATGAAACTTTTATTTACAATTTTCCACTCATTTCTCTGATATATAATGAATAGAAAAAGTAAATTTAAAAACTGCACAAAAATAATTTTAAATGATTGAATGATTTGACTATCTACACAGTTCAAATAATTGCATTTTGACAACTCTGATTGTCATTATGTGCATCCAGTTTTAAAAAAAGACCTATGAGATCTATATTATATACTGTTATAAATAAAACTGCAGCTGGAATTCAAAAATTTTATGATCTAACATGATGATAATAGAAATAACAAGAAAGTTAAATCATTGAAAATATATCTGCTCTAAGTTGGCAGTTACTTGTTGTAATGATTTCACAGGATGCATAATTGATCATGATAACATTTTATAATAATCTTTCTGAAAATGGCTGAGAATTTAAGCTATCAATAATTTTATACTTTTGATCTTGAGAAATATACTGTGAAATTGATGATAGTATGATGATTGGTTCCTATTTTAAAAACAAATTTTTTATAATTAATTATTGATATCTCATACTATTTTATTGTAAAATTTTATGACCTTTGTAATTTAGTTATAAATAATTATATTTTAGAGGGGAAGAAAAGTAAACAATTTTGGATGATATATTTACTTTAAATCCTTATAAACTGAGAATACATGTAATCCAAAGTAATTTATGTCTACATTATAAAATTATAGTTAATAAAATGTTACTTTTATTTTTCTCCTTGTAAAGAGAAATTCCCTAATTTACAATGAATATAAATTCAAAACTTTTGGCCATAATTGAAAACAGATATAATTCAGAACATACTAGCCAAATTATAGCCCTTGAAATTTTAATGGTAACTTTTAATGATTAAAAAGAATTTAAACTAATTTTAGCGCCATCTATTAATTAATGATTCAACTAGAATTTTTAACTAATTTATCCAAAGAAAAAATCCGCCTCGGCCCAGGATCGAACCGAGGATCTTTGGGCTAACGTCTCAACGTCATACTGCTAGACTACCGAGCCAATGAGTGAATTGATTCTTCAGACAGTTATATTAATTTTTAGAAATAATTTTTTGATTACCCATATTGGATTTTGCTGATATATCCATTCCTGACCAGGCTAAGTCAGCCACAGTCTAATGGATCCATTCCTAATGGTCTAATTCACATTGAGGTCCCATGAATATATCGCCCAGTCAGGAATGAATATATCTGCAAAGTCTGATGTGAGTTATCAAAAAATTAATTCTAAAAATTAATTAACTGTCTGAAGAATCAATCCGCTCGTTGGCCTCGGTGGTCTAGCGGTATGACATTGGGACGTTAGCCCAAAGTTCCCCGGTTCGATCCCGGGCCGAGGTGGATTTTTTCTTCGGATAAATTAGTTAAAAATTCTAGTTGAATTATTAATTAATAGATAGCGCCACTCATTGATTTAATAAACTAATAATTATTCTAATTATGAGATGGTGCTAAAATTAGTTTAAATTCTTTCTAATCATTAAAAGTTACCGTTAAAATTTCAAGGGCTATAATTTGGCTAATAAATTTAGATTATTTGGAATAAGTTCCCTTGATGTTTGTATTATATAAAGTTTAATTCAGAACATGATTTACATAGATGCAATACTACAATTGAAAATGAGGATCCCAACCATTAAAATCCAGACTATAGTAGAATCTCACCACAGACCTTCACAATTTTGTGAATTTGATTTCTGAAAATGCATAGCCCATTTAATAGAGCACTCTAAGAAACCTCTAAACAAGCAAGATTTATTAGCAGACTGCTGATGAGATGAAAACTACAGAAGTTGAAAGTTCATAGAATAATTGGTATTATATCATTTTTAATTGCAACTATTGTGTTCTTTAAGAATGATAGTGTGGCTCAGACAAAAATTGGGGAAATAGTGAACACATTGAAGAAAGGTAAAGATGGACTATTGGGTTCATGACATGTTTTACAAGTATTGAAATTGAAGAAATTCACTCACTCCCAATTTACAGCTCCAATTTTTCAAAATATGATCCAGTACTCTTTCTACAAAACTGGATATCTCGACATCAACTTGAAATTATTCACATTACACTGTTGATTATTGCTTCAATTTCAACACTTGTGAAATATATCCCAAATTCAATTTTCCATCTTTACTTTTCTAATTCCTCACTGTTTCTCCCATTTTTGCCTGAATCACACAATCATCTTTAAGGTAGACCTACACAATAGTTGCAATTAAACATGTACTATGTCTGTTGAAAATGATATAATACCAGTTATTTTGTGAACTTTGAACTTCTGTAGCTTTTGTCTCATCAGTAGTCTGCCAATAAATGTTGCTTGTTTAGAGATTACTTAGGGTGCTCTATCAAATGATGCTATGCATTTTCAGAAATAAAATTCACAAAATCATGAAGGTCCCTTATCAGTTTAATAGACTAACAGTCCATTAATAGCAAAGTCCATTAAAGAGAAAATTTTTTAAAAATACAGTATATCATATTAACATTAAGAAAAATATTACAACCATATCTTCCTATTCATAGAATACAATTATCTAAATAAAAATTTATAGTTTATTTACTGTACTCATCATTTCATATTGATAAAAGATTTTTGCCACAATCAATCATGATAATCAAAAATAAATTTCAAATATTTGTTAAGGATCAAATAAAAATTTAATCCAAATATTTTTTTTCATTAAATTTAAAATCTATTAAAGTGTGTTAAACCAAGGTTCTACTATATTCGACAAATTTTAAAAAGAAATACAGTACAGTAATGATGAATAAATATTGTTTATTCTTTAAAACAGGAAAGTATGCATTTCATTCCTGTCTACATTTAATACAAATAAAAATAAAGAAAAACCAATTAAAAACAAAAGTACAGTGTTTAATATAGTTAGATGCACATACAAAAGTTGTAACAATAACAAATATAAAATTTATTTATTAAAATCAGATACAACTTTAACAAAAAATGAAATTTGAACTTGTTTTATTTATATTGAATGTTTGAATTTGGCTTGCTTAGAAGTTTAATTAATAGAATATGAGGAAGTAGAAAATAAATTTTTCAATAATGTTATATTAGCCATAAAAATTGTTGACTCTGATTCATTTTTATCATTTTCATAATTTGTAGATATTTGACAGATGTCATTCATTTTCAATTTTTTTCTGATATATATATATAGTTAGGAAATTTTTTGGTTTGTTTAGTTGTGCCATCAAATCTTACTTATATATCTATATATAGTGTTCCATAATGGCTGGGACAAAATCAAACCATGAATTTCTTGCATCAAAATAATGTAAAAGTTATTATAAACATAAGCCCAAAAAATGCTAGATTTAAGAGAAATATGTACATTTTATAATAATGTTTTTTTCATTATATTAATTTCTTACAATCTCATAGTTAAAATCAAACCCTATTGTAAGTTGAGAAGTAACTACTCTTATTATTTTTTAGAATATTAATATGAAAATTTAACAATTTGATTTATTGCACAATGTGGGGTTTCTGGGCGGAAATGGAAATGCGGAAACAACAGGCTTATGGCCTAGAAGCGGTCTACGTTCAATGCGTGAGCAAGGATGACAAATGAGGCAATACAACTTGAAGAATGGAGACAGAGAACAACATTGAAATTAAATTCAACAGCTTCTTTATTAAATTAACAGAGAGATTTCTATTTACAAGTGTTGAATACTGACAATGAGAGATAGATACCTGATACAATCTTCAATGCATTATTCTGCAATTCAACAGTTTCTCAATTCAACATTAATTTGGCAACAGATTAGTGTTGAATTGCAAGGTACCACTGTACTAATATGCCTAAAAAAAAAAAAAAAAAAAAAAAAAAAAAAAAAAACACAGTAAATGATCGATTGAAGAAAAATGAAAATTACTAACAAACTTCCCTTGAAGCCTTTTGTTAGTAATCCAAAGCATTGGTTGTTCGAAGTGATAATCCGGACGGTTGTAGAAGATGATAATTCGAAGGATATATTAATTAATTCACAGAGCCGGAGACAAGAAACTAAACGAAGTTGAGACACAGAATCAAAAGCGTCAACTTTCTTTTCCCTAGCTCTTTTATCAAGCTAACCTCTTTCTCACCTTTCCCGGAGACGAGGTTGTCTTACATAACTTTCAGATAGTTCCAAACAGCTCAGGTGTCAAATCTTAGACTTTGCATTGACAACTGAACAAAACATCTTAAATTTATTACCACAAAAAGAATAACAACGATATCGATTACATCCTGTTATTTCATTTCAACATCGTCATCACATTCTTCGACTTATCTCTATTATAATAAAAGGGGGGTTGCCGGTCCCCACAACAATAAACCAAAATCATCACAAAAAATTGCTAAATTCTGGAATAGCTGTTTTGTTTAAAATGTCATAGCAAAACTTTTTCCAATTCATAAAAATAATCAAACAGAAAAGATTAAATTTAAATACCTCTAAAATTTCTTTGCAGATAAACTTAGAATTAATGATAATTTAAATAATCAACTATACAGTCAATCATTAAGCCTTTTCAGTAATATAACAATGTTTATTAATTACCAAATTCAAAATGTTTTCAGCTTATTTCAGCCCTCATAAGTTACAACTGTAAGGATTACAATAGGAAGTATAACAAATTATGGAACAATCAAATTATTCTATTGCATTTAAAAACTATCATGGCAGCTAACTTACTAGTAAACATTATGTTAATTATGCATGTTTTTAAACTGTACATTTCATGCATAATCTTCCTGTCCATACTGTGCTAACATTTTAAAAACTATTAACATGTTTTTTAAGTTCTGTTACAATTGCCTATTCACTTTCTTCATGTATTATTGTCAAGTTGGCTTCATTTCCTATGGTGACATCACATTCACTACTTTAGTATCTTTCATTTTTTCTTTAAAAATCATGACTATCTCTATTACTTTAACTTTTCCTTTATTTTCAATTTATTTTATTACTTTTGCACTTTCCCAATCTATTTTTAATTTATAATGGCTGACTCATTTTGGGACAGGGCTGTACTCATCATGATATTTAATAGAGTTACAAATGACAAAGATAAAAAAGAAGCAAAGAAGAAGAGTAGTATATGTAAAATAAAATAGAAAAATAAAGACCTAGGTACAGAAGAAGAGTACATAGGTAATACAAGTAGGAGGGTGGAAGTCAGAATAGATAAACATAGAAGAGACATAAAGAAGAAAATGATGAGTGTAATCCTGTTCTAAAGAGTCAGCTTTTATAACTTAGAACAGCACTTCTCAAACTTTTTTCATTCATTACCCCATTTTTCATTACGAGATTTTTTGCGACCCCAGGTATTAAATACGACCCTATTTTTCATTGCGAGATTTTTCGCGACCCCAAGTATTAAATATGAAATACATACAAGTACATAAATCATTTCCCAGATATTAAATATGAAATAAAACATACAAGTACATAAATCATTTACACACATATTAAGATGAACACAATCAGGCAACTACATTGAAAATACATATGTTGTCAATTAAAATGAACACAATCAACCAACTACACTGAAAATTCATACGTTAAATATTGGGCGTTTGTGAAATCATAATCAACAACTACACTGAAAATTCATAAGCTATCATACGTTAAATATTGGGCATTTGTGAAATTACATATAAACTGAAACTGAAAATACATATGTTGTCATACATTAAATATTGGGCATTTGTGATATTACATATAAATTGAAATTCAAGTGTTTGAATTTTAATTTTTGCAATTCCAGCATTTCACTTTGCAACCCCATTTGGGGTCCAAAGTGAAACCCATAGTTTGAGAAGTGCTGACTTAGAAGTAAATTGGGAAAATGAAGAATTAATAAAGCAAACAGAAAATAAAGAACAAATTAAAGTAGCAGAGATAATTGCAATTTTAATGAAAAATGACAGATAATAAGGTAATGACAGATAATTGCAATTTTAATGAAAAAATGACAGATAATAAGGTAATGATGTCACTATAGGAAATGAAACCATCTTAGAACTGGTACACAAAAAAAGTTAATAGGCAATTGTAACAGGACTTAAATAACATGTTAATAGTTTTTTAAAATGTTAACCCAGTATGGGCTGGAAAGTTATGAGTAAAATGTACAGTTTAAAAAACAATTAATTAGCATAATGTTTACTATTAAGTTAGCTGGGGTGCCATGATGACAATTTTAAATATGATAGAATGAATTTGATTGTTCTATAGTTTGTTGTACTTTCTATTGCAATAATTATAGTTGTAACTGATGAGAGCTGAAATAAGATGAAAACATTTTTGCAGACTATATTTGAATTTGGTAATTAATAAACATTGTTATCCTGCTGAAAAGGTTTAATGATTGACTTTGTACTGAGAAATAAGCAGAGACAATTGAAGTTTAAGACAAAGCTTAATCAATTATAAATTTTAATAAAATTATAATCATCTGTTACTTAATAAATTGAAGTATAATTTATTTTTAAATTAATTATAATTTTTGAAGTAAAAAATTAAGCTAGAATTTTGTAATATTGCACTAGCATCATATTGTTAAACTGCTGAAATGAAAATAATTTACAGCAGTCTCCAAAACATTAAAATATTGAATGATTAATTAATAAATTACAATTATTATGTATTGAGCTGTAGAAATTAAATTTATAAGCCAGTTATTATATATGAGATGATAATTTTATTACCTATTTATAACTGAATACTTGAATTATTACTAAGCCAAAATTTAATTGCAAAGGAATTTTGGGAAATTTTGAATTGTATGCCTAATTCAATAACAATCTGGAGATATTGAAATAAACCAATTATAAATAAAATGAATGTGATGAATGAGAGTCATAACATTGTATATATACTTTGACATAAGTTCTATTCAAATGGAAAAAAAAAACTAAATAAATTTTTAAAAACTAGCATTGTAATAGCCAATTCCTTTTGATAATTGATACATAGATTTAAGGTTAAAATTATCAGAAAATGTAAGTTAAAATCTGATCTTTTTTTTTTTAACAGAAACAACAACATTCATTTCAATTATAAGAATTTCATAGTAAAAACTTTTAAACTACAAATCTATTTACTTTTCTTTAAAAAAAATCTTCAGAGATAAGTATTAATTATGAATTTTTAGAGTATATGAATTTTATATTTTAACTGTCATTTTATGAAAAATCAAAAATCACCATTCTAACTTTTTTCCACATATAATTAGTTACAAATTATTATAGTAAACAAATTATAATTCTAATAATTGGAATAATGTAAAGTAGATATTTAAATCTTACCTTTACTCCAGACAGAAATTAAAACATACAAAATTGAATATAATCTGGACTTAACACAGATAAATTTAAATGTATAAAAAACCAAACTACAGCACTAAAGAGTAAAACTTGTTATTTTAAGCAAAACATTTCTAACCTGTACAAAGGTCATCAACAATACCAACATCATAAAAACAGAAACAGAATCTATCTTAGAACAAAACAAAAACTAGTTACATAATAGAAAATAATATTTGAACATAACAAGAAATTCAAATTTTGAAAAATAAATACATTATTAATACAAAACAACATATAAGATATGCATAAGTTACATAAAAATACAAATTGTTCTAGCATGTAACTGGTTTTTGCCTTGTTCTAAGATAGATTCTATTTCTATTCTTATGATGTTAGTACTGATGATAGAGATTTATACAGATTGAAAATGTTTTATTTAAATAAACAAGTTCTGATTTTTAGTGCTGTAGTTTAATTTTTATGAACTTATGTAAAGCAGAAGACTTTATATAAGTTGAAATATATGTAAAGCAGGAGACTTTACATATATTTCTATGAACTTTAAATTTATAAAATAAATTTAAAGTTCATAGAAAGTCACTTAATAAATTGGTATTTTTTGTTTTCAAAAGTGATTATTTTAATTTAAAGAAAGAAGGAGATTGATTACAATACTTTTATATTCAATATATAAAGCATTTATATTTTTTATTGGTATTTTTTGTTTTCAAAAGTGATTATTTTAATTTAAAAAAAGAAGGAGATTGATTACAATACTTTTATATTCAATATATAAAGCATTTATATTTTTTCTTCTAAAAAAATTAATACTTTTATTATTATCATAATTTTTTATAGTATTTAGCAGTTATAGTATTAATTTGTTATGAAAATGAAGAGTTAATATTAAAATACCTGTACATTCAAATCCAGAACCAGTGAATCCAGATTTACAATGGCATTCATAAGAACCAGGAGTATTAAAACATGTTGCATAAGGACTACAATTAGGAATATCATCTAAACATTCATCGATATCTATTAAAATTCAATTAAAATTTAACTATAATTATATTAATCTTTAATTTTAAAAATAAACTAGTTAACAAATCTAAAAATAATATTTTAATATTTAGAATTTGGCAATATAATGAAAGGAAACAATTTTTTTGTTATGCATAAATATATCAAGAATACATCATTTAATATTAATTAGTATTTGATTTTGAAGAATTAAATTATACAATTGTATTAGTTTTCTGAGATATTTATTAATTATTGCAATAGAATCTAAATATAAGCATGGTTGCTGCTAATGTATGCATTATCAGTTAATATTAAATGAAAATATAGGGATCTCCAATGTTTTTGATCAACAATTTGTGAATTTTCAGATAGTTCTGATCACTTAGAAAATAGAGAATGATTATTGTACAGCTGACTTCAACATGATATTTGTGCTTCCAAATGCATGTTTTGAGGATTGGCTTTCCACTTCTGTCAACTATAGCAAAATTTCTAACTTATTTTCATTGTTTAATCTTTATTAAATATTTTTATTGAGATTTAAAAATGATGAAAAATTTTAATATTTCTTTGATATTATATCATAGAAAAGCATAATTGGATATGATGTAACACAACTGTGTCCTGCTTTTTTCTAGCTTTTTCTTGCATCACATTGCAATGTTTCAATGCTGTAAGTTTGGTATCTTGTCAAAGTAACCTTATTTATTCTAACAGTGAACTGGATTTGGGAAATATTTAAAATTATAAAAGAAATTATCAATTTCAATGAATGTCATATTGTTCTAACACTTGAAAATTGGAAAGGTCAACTTATACATGAGTTTCACATTTTTATTGATTTTCAAACTCTAAAGTAGGGAGTCATCTTATACACATATCAGTTTATACATGAGTATATATGGTAAATTATTGTAAATTATTTACCTTCACACCATGTTCCATTTTCACTTCCATAAAAACCAAATGGACAATAACAGTCATAGGAACCAATAGTATTGATACAAAGTGTATTGTTAGGACATATTGAATCATTTTTTGAACATTCATCCACATCAAATACTACAAATAAAAATAAAACAATTATTTTTAAAATCTAAATAAATTTATTTATTGAATTATTATAAAATAATTAAATCTTAATATATTGGCAATTATCTTACAATTCACTTATTTTATTTTAAATTGTCATTACTTACAATAACATTGATCATTTTGCCAAATTAATGGAAATTCACAATCACATTTGTAAGAACCAATAATATTGATACATGTGCTGTCGGATGGACAAGGATTTTCTTCACATTCATTTTTATCTAAAAAAGTATTCATTAAATATCATAATTAATTGCATAAGCAAATATTTTTAATTGAATTTTATTAAAATTTTCTTTTAAAATGATATAAATTCCATTTTATCTAATTAAATTTTCTTAAATTAATGTTCATAAATATTAAATAGTTAATTATAATAAATATTTTATTTCAGAGAGCTAATTCTTCTTATAAGCATATTATTAGTTGTTTTTCGATATATTTATCATCATAATTATTTAAATCTATTATTGCTTATTATTATTAATTATGTAAAATGATGCAGTTAATTTATAATATATAACTAACATGGTTCTAGATTAGGTTCTAGATTCTTCTAAATTAATGTTCATAAATATTAAATAGTTAATTATAATAAATATTTTATTTCAGAGATTACTTAAGTATAATAAGTTATTATTGATAAAATAAGCACGGTACGCATATATTAGATATATTGCAATCATCCTTGACTTGAAGAATTCTTAGTGTTCAAGTATGTAATACTGTTTCAAGGATAATTATGATCGTTAACAACAATTATCCTTGAAATAGAATTACATTGTTAGAGAACAATTATCTTTGAAACAGATATTATTGACATTGGAAAATATCTACTCTTCAATGCCAATATAATAATGCTGCTTCTATAATAACCGACGGAATAATTGCAATAATCATTTTCATCCAATTTTAGTTTTATAGAAATTACAATAAATATATTTATCTTGATATTCCATGTTTGCCTTTTTATGTTTACAGTGACACCATCGAGCAAGACCCTTCAATTGAACTACGTATAAATTGCAACAATATGAAAAGAGATGCCCAATCTCTTTTCGTATTGTCGCATGAAAAGATATATATATATATATATATATATACAGGGTGTTTCTTATCACCTGTACCACACTTTTTTCTAGGAAACGCGATGAGATAGGAAATAGGGGAAAAATTTTGATAACCAAAATATATCCGAAGAATCGAATGGGCATGATAAAAATTTTGTGGACCCATCGGAAGTAGGGTCGCAAAGAGTCAACTTTGAAATCTCCAATGGAAACCTATGCCGATTTTGGCGTAATTGGATAGAACTGTAAAAAACAAACAACTGTTGTTTTGAAAGTTTTTTAATATCACCTACGGATTATGAGATATCACAAAAAAAGATGCAGCCGCATGTACCGTCGATTTTGTTTTTTTTTGTCAACAGATGACGCCACACTCCATTCAGGTAGAATATATGTGGCGGGGCGAAACAAGCCCTTCCACAGGCTGCCCACCCGTGGAGGGGTCAACAAGATTGTGGAGGACGGGGATCAACGGGCAGGGCCCGGACCCCATGATAAATATTTTAAAGGAGTGGGACCCGAGACTCGAACCCGGTTCTCCAGAGTTGAAAGCCGAAGCGTTTCCACGCGGCCAATCCGGCGACTGTACCGCCGATTGGGCTATTCAAACAATAAGAAGAAGAATCCAACAAAGGGCGTCTGTGCATCCCATGGTGCACTCAAAGGCAGAAAAAGGCTGAAACAAGTCAGGAAATTCTTGTTCTTGAGTATGATTCCGTGCCAAATTGTGATGGCGAAAGACTTATCCATCTGTAGTTCGAGTACTACCACTGAGTACCTGATTTGCATAATATTGCTCTTTGCTGCTTCAGTAGTGTTCCCAGGGTACACAACAAGTACACAGATGCCCTCTGTCAGATTATTCTTCTTCTTATTGTTTGAATAGCCCAATCGGCAGTACATGTGGCGGCATCTTTTTCTGTGATATCTCACAATCCGTAGGTGATATTAAAAAACTTTCAAAACAAAAGCTTTGTTTTTTACAGTTCTATCCAATTATGCCAAAATCGGCATAGATTTCCATTGGAGATTTCAAAGTTGACTCCTTGCGACCCTACTTCCGATGGGCCCACAACATTTTTATCATGCACATTCGATTCTTCGGATATATTTTGGTTATCAAAATTTTTCCCCTACTTCCTATTTCATCGCGTTTCCGAGAAAAAAGGGTGGTACGGGTGATAAGTAACACCCTGTATAATTTACATTGATAGATTTCATATAACCTGCCTCTATAATTACAGAATGTATGTTAAAATAAATGTGACCACATAGCAGGGGCAGGATAGTCGATGTGGTCACATTTATTTATTTATTTTTTTCTTCTTGAAAGCTGCTTACTGCAAATTAATGTTGCTATAAATTTTAAATTAATAAATCTTTGGAAAACTACATAACTTATTTCAAACATATATTGTAAATAATTTACGAAAACATAGTTGTATTCATTAACATCAATTTTATTTGGCTTCCCTTTTTGGGCTTCTAAATTGACAACTTATGGCTGTCGTTGGTTTCTCCATTGCAGTTCTTTCTTCCTTCTACTGTTCTGGAGAACCGAGAAAGGTTAGGTTAGGTTCTTTAACCCTCTTTCCTTTTCTGTCTTTTTTTTCCCCCTTCTGTGTGTATGCCTGGTGTGATTGAGTGAGTGATTGTTTTCCAATGATCACTTTTCACATGCGCAATAAAGTTAATACACAACACAATACACTTTTAATTATCATAAGCCCTCTCTTGGGTGTAGTTTACATTCTTAATACACACTTCTTTGAGCCCTTTGTATTCTCATTGAATGGTAAGAGGCTCACCTGTGCTTTGACTGTCTCTTAATAAAAATAAAACATCAATTTTATAAAAATTCAACTTTCTAGATTTATTTGATTATACACCTCAACTGCTTTTAATTAATTATATAGGCTCTCCTCTAATTACAAGCATAATTTGTTCGTAAATCGGATTGTTCATAACTCAGACACTGCTATTATTTTGACTCCAAAAGTACTGAAATAACTTTATATACTGTAAATGATAATATATTTCACAATTGGACCAATTAAAAGTTTCTTATTTCACAGATTTTAATGAATAGTTTCGAATATAAGGCGAGGAATTTTTAGTGTAATCGCCTCCATCTTGAAATATTGCCATAATAGATTAGTTACCTTTGTGATTTTACAGCATATTGGTTGCTAGAGTATTTTGCCATCATATTACTTAAAACTATTTAAGAGTTTTTGAAATTTCATTCGTATATACTATTGTTCATAACTAGAAGAGCACCTGGATAATGATATAGTTGTGTGTGTTTCTTAAGATTGAAAAGTTATGAAAGAAACAATTTTTTTCTCATTTTTTCCTTTCATAAAGCTGTTTTGTTACATCGAACAATTTTTAGCAATTTTATGAAATTTATTAAACGATATAAATAAATAAATTCCTGAAGCCATTTTAAGTCGGCCGAATGGCCACATGGTAAAGCTTTGGCTTTCCACACTGGAGGATCCGGGTTCAAATCCCCAGTTTTTTCAGGAGGGGTCCGAGCTCGGCCCGTTGAACCCCATCCTTCAACCATCTGGTTGACCTCATCACGGGTATTGGCCAGCCTGTGATGGGTTCTATAAGTGGCCAGAATATCCCATAAGGATATGGCAGTTTAATCTAACTTAACCTGAAGCCATTTAATAAAATGATTCATCGATTTTATATGAAATATTTCTTAAAAATTATATTTAAAACTTTGATTTATGGAAATTTGCTTCAAAATTTTCTCCATAAGAACGTAAACTTTCCAGAAATTTTTCATCAACTGTTATCCTATTATTATACAGTACTAATATTACTATCAAGAAAAAACTAAACTTACTTTCGTTCATGCAAGCGTGATACTGATTAATCACTTTTTGCATCGCTGTCGAATTATATTCGTTTTCAGTTTCCAAAATTTCTATAAAAACGCAAAAAATAAACAAATAAATATTGAAAAATTTTTATAAATTAATATGGGTATGTTTATTTTTTCAAATTATTTAGAAAAATATACATTACTATGTATTTCTTCTTTTACTCTAAGATATGATTCATCATTTTGATTCCATGATAAGAATCCATCTGGAACAAATCTTTCATCTTCCCAATTTTTGCAAACGTATAGATAAAAATCGTCACAAGGATTGACGTCCGTATACAAGTTGTTTATAATTTCTGATACTATAAATATACATGTGCGAAAAAAATCATAATTTTATATTTAATTAGTACCATTTGTAATTACAAAATATCATTAACAAGTTGATAAAAATAATAATAATATTTACTTACTTTGTTGAGAACAAATAGTGTCATTCGAGTCGCAATAATCTTCTATAGTAACTATATTAAAAATTATTTAGCCTTAATTATAATTAACTATTTTTAATATATTTAAGGTTAAAAAAATTAAAAAAGGTATACCATTCAAGAAATTCGAGATGGGGTTAGAAGCCATCACAGTTATTATCCATAAAGAAAATACGTAATACACCAATGTTAACATCTTCCAGCCTGTTATGGAAAACTACATAATGATCATTAGAAATTTTATTTATTTATTTATGCAGTTATGAAAATTTTGTAATAAATTTTACATCTATGAGATTATTTTTCTCTATTTTGTGAAGATTTTTTCATCAAATCAAAATAAACTTTGTATAATGGTAGTTTTATTTGATGCTAGGATCGAATCCTGGGTCATAGGATATTACTTTACAGCAGGCATGGTCCCTTTCCTAGTTTGGGGCCAAATTATTATTCTGACGCCGAATCAAGGGCCGGACCAAATTATTAAATAAAATAAACAAATATTAAATGAATTAAAACAAGTTGCTAAAATTAATTATAAAGATCAAAATATTTTAATTTGATTACTATGTTTTTAAATCAAACATCAAATCGAAAATCGATTATAGTTAACTCTAACTGTCACTTGTCGATCATCGAATTCGGCTTTGACAGTTGTTCTTTAGTTGAAAAGACTATAGTAGAACCATGAGTAGAAGAGGATACAGGAAACAAACAGTTAGTAGGCTGTACATAAAGCTTAACTCTTTGAGTATGACCATGAGTAGAATACACCATATTTCTCCCACCATGAATCCGACCAACTTCGCTGAAATGGATCAGGGGCCGGATTAAAAGATCTAGAGGGCCGGGGGTTGCCTATGTGTGCTTTACAGTGAAATCGGATTCAGCTCTTCATAATCATTCTTCTTGCTAACTAGCATGGACTTCTAAATGATTCGTTGCCCATAACCGCGAGCAATTAGATTATGTAAAATCTCAAAATAATAATCTTCATAACCAGGATATATAATCGTCATTGTTTGATATCCAGAAAACATTGATTCTCGCAAAAATCTATTTTTTTACATCCGAATTGAGTCATTTATATTTTTTCTTACTTGTGTTAATGTATATACACATGTCAACTGGGTCAGTCGGATTAACTTCGCGAAAATGCTACAGTAAAATTACTTTTAAATGTCCCCAAATCTCGTGAAGTGTAGGTTGGTGGCAGCTATATCACATCTCTCCACTGGCTAGCAAATATCTATAATTGGGCGAAATGTAAGTTAAAGCTTCTGCAGAAAGGTAAACTTTTTGGTTAGCCATAGAGAATCCGAAATCAAATCAGATCCATAACAAAAAATTGGTTCTGGATTCGCCTAAACGATTCCCATTCTCAACCATTGCCAATTGACATAGAATTGAGTCTGCTATGGTTCACTCACTTAGTAATCAAATGATTGAAAAGTCGTATTAAAAGATGACAAGGACGCAAAATAAGTTTATAAAACACGAATTTCAGAGATTATGCATATTAACCATAATAAAAAACAAGCAATAACGAAACAAAACAATTAATATATACAGCGCCGGATCTAGGGTGAGGCGAATGAGGCAGTCGCCTATGGTGAAAATTATGAGAGGGCGAGAAAATGCAGTTATAATTAAGCTTGTGTGCGAAATTACATTTTATATTAACAATATTTCGTGCTGTAAAGTCGCTCAACAAAGGCATAACAGTGTATATTTCTAACGGATAATTCTTATTAAGGAAGAGCAAAACTAATGCCAATAAAATTGATTAATTGATAAGCAATTATTAATGATTTTGCCTCATTTTGAAAGCAAGAAAAATTAAACTATAGTTTGTAATAATTATATTAAATAGCGTTCATTTTTTTTATATCTATTATAAATGTATTTTTGGTAGTATTTTGTTAAGTATTTGTTGCTTTGGAAAAACTTGAATAGTTTTTTGTATGTTTCTCAGTGACTATGTATCTGCTGTCATTATATTTCCAATACCAAAGTACTACGGCCGGATGGCCGAGTGGTGACGCTGTCGGCGTGCCACGTAGGAGGACCCGGGTTGGCGTCCCAGGTCTGGTCTTGGTTTTTTTCGGGGTACTGAGACCGGCTCAGTGATCCCCGTCCTTCACCATCCGGTCCCCCTCCACGGGTGTGGGTGCTCGTGATTGGAAAGGGGGCGTAAAATATGCAAAAACAAAAGAATACCAAAGCGTTACATATGTTTATGTATTAATGCGCGAATGAAAAGGAAAGAGAGCGCCATTTTCTAATGTTGCCTCAGGTGACAAAATATTTAGATCCGGCGCTGACTATATATAAACTGTCTATATGAGAAAAACCGATGGCAATTAACGTACATGTATATTTCGATAAAGTTTTATTTTCTGCATTTTTATATTCTAGGCCTATACGTTTTTTAAAGACTTTTTTAAATAAATTGAAAATTATACATCATTAATTCTTTTTTGTTTTTGTAAATTGTAAAATGGCGCATTCTTTCTCAGAAATTCGCTCGATTTTTACTTTCGATTTTAAAATCAAATACTTAATTTTCCAATTTTTTTTTAATTCCCCAATGACTTCAACGAGAAATCACAATTAAGCTCGCAATGCTCAAGACATTCTTCTCTCTCAAATCTGATTATTGAAGTCAGCCGGATGGCCATGTGGTAAAGTTGTGGTTTATCATCCTGGAGGATCCGGGTCTCACCGCACCTCCAGTTTTTTAGATGTTCAGACCCGGTCGTTGAACCCCATCATGGGTGTTGGCCAGCCTAAGTGGCCGCCGCCAGATAAAGGATATCCCATGAGGATATGGCGGCTTAATCAAACTAACCAAACTTGGATTTATTTGTCAGGCCAGATAACTGCAACGGAATCGGGCTGTAGTCAACCATGGCCGATCCGACTTCATATTCCGGATCTCACTGTTTTCCAGGACAGGTCCAAGCCCGCATCGTTGAATCTCATTCTCCATCTAATGGCGGACACCATCAACAGGAATGTGATGACCTAATAGGTGCATACAACGCCGCATAAACCCTATCGGGTGAAAATAGTGATAAACTTCACGGGAAGAAGAAATATTTTCAGATTTATCTGGTGCCTTACTTTATTTTTCCGTTTTAAATGAAAACTAGAAAAACAGTTTCGCATTGAAGATTTCTATTTATAATTTTCTTAAAATTCCTGTAATCTCTGCCAAAAGCATTTGAATGAGAAAAAAAACAGTGATTTTGCTTATTGTTATTTGGGAAAGTTGATGGAAATTATCAGGACGATAGAGTCTTCCTCGGGGTTGTTAGCATTTGGCACTCAATAAAAGTTTGGCTATACATCTTTTGTTCTTTATAAAAGTTTATCAGGGGAAAAAATGAGAAGTACTGCGAAACGAATAGAATGTATCAAAATTTTGCGTTGTGTTGATTGATCTAATTTTTCTTTGTAAAAAAATTTAAACGATAATTGTCCAAAATTTATTTTATTAAAATCCCAATAATATAAAGGTCGTAATATTTTGAATAATGTAATTTTTCTATTATTTTTTTCATGCCATAATAATATTCTATAAAAATTATTATTTTTTAATCGTAATTTTTCAGTTTTTTATCTGTTGTTTTCAGTTTATTTCTACGCATAAAATAAGTATCTAAATAAGCAAATATTTTGAGAGGTAATCTGAATTCATAGAGGGTAGAATGAAATCGCCTTCAAGCTATCCTCGAGTAATTTGAAAACGATTTCATCCTACCTTTCAGAAATCTGAACACGATTTTAAGTTAGTGGGGATAAGATGAACTAGAGGTAATCTGAAATCTTTTTCACCGGAATATTTTTTTTTATATATAGAATATGCCAGAGTAGCCAAACTTCATGTCACTATTGAACCACACAGGAAAATTTCAAATATTTGAGAGCAGCAATCAGTTTCTTTACGAGTCAATGAGAACCACAACAGATTTTTATGGATAATCTTAATTTTTTAAACCATTTTTGTATTTCATATGCATTTTTTTCGTATAAATGAAAAATAATTCTTTTTAATTAAGTTTTTTTTGCTTCTTATTGACTTTCATGATAGGGAGCCATATTGAAGGTGCCAAAGAGCCGCACATAGCGCGCGAGCCTCAATTTGGCCACCATGGATAGATGCTACAGTTCAACAATTTATTATAAAATTTGGCTAGAAACTTGTTAAGCTTCATTTATAATTTCCTCTTCGTTTATCAAAGAAGTTAAATTTTTAATGCTATACAGCTCATGATGCCAATAGATATTTTGAAAAAAAAATCATTAATATCCAAATAGTCACGAATTTATCTAATAAATTTAAAAAATATTTTCCGTATCATAATAATAATAATAATAATAGATATGGAAAATAGTGAAATTCAGTATTCGTTCTTTTTTAATGCAGAATATAACGCTGGTAGTATGAAAGATACTACCAACGTTATGCTCTGCATCGAATTTTCTATACATAACCTGCATTATATTCTTAATGCTAAATATAACGCTGGTATATCTAGAGAATTTTAAAAATTAACTTCATTTCTATTTCAATGATTAATAATTTAAAATACTCAGCACGAATTATGAAAAAGTGATAAGCTTACCCTTCCTAGTGTTGGGAATAACTGTTCGTTATTTGTTCTCATATACTTGGATATTATTATATAACTGAAATATATATATGGTTATTTGAAACTAGTTATTCAGTAAACAACGAAAATAAATATTTTCGATAAATAACGCAAACAACAAATATAAAAATTTTAATTATTTGTTGCTTTCGTTTTCTCCGATCTATTTTATTAAAATATAATATTTCATAACAATAATATCAAGCACTACGTTCTAACAGTTAAAAAATATTTTTAATGTTAAAAATAAACATTTTAATTCACATAATTATTTCGAAACTGTACAGATACTTATAATTATATTTAAATATTGGAAACAAAATGCGATTCTATTAACAAGACTATTATGCATTGATATACGAGGGGCAGTCAAAAAGTTCCCGGAATTTCGTTGTAACTATTTATTACCACAATATAAGTACCATTTACTTAATCGCCTTCAAAATAGGCTTCTTCAGAACACACACACTTGTTCCACTGCTCCTGCCATTGCTGGAAACAACGATGAAAGTCCTGTTTTGGTATCTTCCGAAGTTCACTCGTCGTGTTGGTTATGATGTCTTCTACGGTGGCAAAACGGTTACCTTTGAGGTTCATTTTGCCAAAAAATACAGTCATCAGAATGGCACACAACGTCCTCTCCTCGACCCAAGAAAGCACGTCATGTCAAATCCAAAACAAAACTGTTGCTCATTGCGTTTTTCGACAACGAAGGTGAGCAAATTGTGACTGGCGATGAAAACATGGATCTATTTTGAGAATCCAAAGTGCAAAAAATCTTGGGTTGATTCAGGACAACCATTGACATCAACTGCAAGGCCAAATCGCTTTGGACGGAAGACAATGCTCTGTGTTTGGTGGGATCAGAAGGGTGTGATTTATTTTGAGCTGCTGAAACCCGGTGAAACCATAAATACTAAATGCTACCAACGACAAATGATCAGTTTGAATTGAGCTTTGTATGAAAAACGACCAGAATATGATAAAAGGCAACACAAAGTGATTTTGCTTCATGATAATGCACACCATCACACAAAGCAAAACCGGTCCAGGAAACGTTGGAAGCACTTAATTGGGAAATACTTTCACATGCGGCTTACTCGCCAGACTTGGCTCTGTCCAATTTTCACTTATTTCATCGATGGGGCACAGACTTGCTGAGCAGCACTTCACTTCCTACGAAAATGGCTTGATAACTGGTTTGCCTCAAAAGAAGAACAGTTTTTCTGGCATGGCATCCACGCATTGCCAGAAGGATGGGAAAAATGTATAACTAATAATGGCCAATACTTTGAATAAAATACTCTTAACCATTATCATACGATGAACGTGTACCTTTTACTAAAAAATTCAGGTTTCATATTTACACACCTGATACATGATGTAACTTCAATCAACAAATGTTATGTAAATCTTGATTTTTATTGATAATTTCTGAAACTTTTAACCAAATTTCTTCATTCATGGCTCATTTTGTTCAGAAGACTTGTCACTATCTAAAAATATTAACTATTTCATTGGATGGCTAAAATTGCATATAAAATTTTTTTTGCCAATCTTGTAAATGTAATCAAAAGTTATGAAAAAAATAATTTCATTGTTAGAAAGAGAATAAAATTTGCAATAGATACTGAAAATTTCAAAAGATTTTGATGAAAATTAAGTGAGATTTCACAATTTGAATTATTTTTGGATATTATTAGGCTTTTTTATAATTAGGCTTAATTTTAAAACATCCCGGCACTCAAGAAGTTAAAACTGGATCTTTCAGCAAGATTCAAGAAAAGAGCACAAAGCCAAGACAACCCAACAGTGGCTTGGAATCAATATTCATGATATCATTACATGCAAAGAAGTCTCCTATCTAGATTTAAATCCTCTCAACTACTGACTGCAAAGTATTGGCCAAATTTGAGGAAACATCATGCTCTGAATTCTATATCAATGTAGATGCTCTCAAAAAGCCTATATAAGACATGGGGAAAGTTTCCATTGAAAATAGTGTGTGATTAAGTACACCAGTAGTGCACATATTTATGCACTTGCATAGATGCAAAGAATAAACATTTTGACAATTCATTTCTAATTTCAAAAAAGAACTTTATCATTAACAGTTATGAATATATTGATATCTTCATATCAATTATTTTTCTAACAATTAAATATAATACTTACATGGAAATATACAACTTGGCCACAAAGAATTGACTAATTGAAAGCAAAAAACTAATTTTCTTCATCTTTAATTATTAATAAAACATGATCAGAACAAAAAATAAAATTTACATGTAATATAATAATGCTGCTTATAAAGGGCACTTGTAAAGAAAGCAATCATCACATCACTAAAACCTACAAACATATTTTATAAAATCATTTCCTATCAAATGATACTAAAAAAATTGAGAGAAATGAATCACAAATTCACTTGCTTGAATTCATGAACCAATTTTCTGACTAAATTGTACAACTTGAACAAAAATGTAAGAGATAGCTTATTTTTATTTTTACAAAGTGCTGTTTAGCAGTGTAATTGTATTCTCATTGATAAGCAATATGTTTGTTTTTAATAAATTGTTTAAAATAATAATAATGTTTTTATAAATATCAAATACATTTTAAAACTGTATTTTATTATATGTGAAAAATCTCTGAATGATTCAGAAAATGTTATAAAACGATGAAATTTTGGCCTTCTGCTAAAACTCTCACTTTTAATCAGACATTAAATCATATTTTTGAATTTCTTGAAAAGCATATCATGATTAATCTGCCTTAATTAATCCCTTGTATGTACATAAATACATACATACATACATGTATGTATGTATGTATGTATGTATGTATGTATTTATGTATGTATTTATGTATGTATGTATGTATGTATGTATTTATGTATGTATTTATGTATTTATGTATGTATTTATGTATGTATGTATGTATGTATGTATGTATGTATGTATGTATGTATGGTATGTATGTATGTATGTATGTATGTATGTATGTATGTATGTATGTTGTATGTATTTATGTATGTATGTATGTATGTATGTATTTATGTATGTATTTATGTATTTATGTATGTATTTATGTATGTATGTATGTATGTATGTATGTATGTATGTTGTACAAATTTTGAATAGTATAGCTGAGTTTCATATATTTATTATATATGTTATCTAGTTTTCAAAATAAGTTAAAATAAAATCTTATTCAAAAAATAATAAAAACTAATATGAATACAAAATTATAAATATTCCACAACTTATGCAAATAACTAGCACCAAGGGCAAAAACCAATATCTGCTTTTCCAGCACAATAAAAATATAAAGATATCACTAAGCTCACCACTCTGCTATTAAACTTAATGATGTGTGTTTAACTGGCACCAATTCTTAAATTCAAATACATCATGTGTTTTGGTGATAAAAATTATAAATAAAATTAATAAACAAATTATCCTCATACATGTAAAATAACTTTATAATTGATTAGACAAAATTCTTTAACAAAATTAAATTTGTATTGTAACCAGGGCCACATCGAGAGGGGGTGACATCTGAGACTTTTGTCACAGGCCTGGCATCGAAGAGGGCCCGACCGTCAGGCCTCAATATGTCACATAACATATCCAATAGTTCGCAGACTGCTGCCAGAGCAAACTATCTACCACCCAAAGCTAAAGCTCTGGATATAGAAAGTACCACATTCCTTTTCCCCGGCTGTTGCCGCTATTTACAGCTGCCCATTGGATGGTGATACGTCACGTGACTCATTCCTCCCTTTTCGTCCGAAACCATGCAAAGCTCCAATGCTAAATTCAGCAAATCGTACTTTATCGTGTAATGAAAACAGATAGTTTTGCACTATATAAATAAATTTTAATATTATTATCTATTTTTAATCAATTTTACTTGTTAATATAGTAAAGAAACTGCTTTATTTTATAAAATTTTTTAGATAACTAGAATACAAAATTCTACATTAATAGGTATTTTGACTAAAATTAATTCATATAATAAAAATAAATTATAGTCAAGATGAAATCAGAATTATATATACTCATAAAGGATAATAGTTACCATCTATGATAAGTAATTAATAAAATTTTTAAATAGTTATTTCTTTTTTCTGTTTCATTAGATAACTTTTATCAATTTTATTTTACTTATGGATTTAAATTTATATTTTGAGAATAAGGGAAAAATATTTTTAAAACATTTGATTAAATAATTTTAATAAAGAAAATTGTATATCAAAAGAAATTAAAATAAATATAGATTTAAAATAACTGATTTATTTAAAGTGTTAAAATATTAAAACAGAGTTAAATTATATGATTAATATATGCAAATTATAATAAACAAAGCATTAATAATAAGCATAATATAATTATGCTGATTTATTAATTTATTATTTTATAAACTATAATTATTTTTGGCATTATTATACTATCTTCAGCTAATATTTTAATACTGATTATATTAAATTATCTAGCAGATAATTATTGGATATATATAAGATGATTCATTATCCTTCTTTTGGTATTATATATTATACAGAAAAAATAGTTCTGCATAGGAAAATTTTATTTTAAACAATAATGTTTTTGACTTTCCATAAAGTCATCAACAACAATATAATTATAAACTAGAAGAATATTTAAATATTTATAGAAATATTAAATTTATGAACTGTCATATATTGTATATTCTTATATTTACAATAATGGAATCAATAAGATCTTTGTTAGGAATAAATATATTGTATTGCATAAATGGTATAAAGATACAGTGAGACTGGATATGATTAAGCAGATGATGTCTATGGGAAATAGAATAAAAAACAATAAAAAGAGTTAAAAAAAAATTAATCCTGATTTTATTAACCCAGCTTTTGCAAATTATCTTTTTGTTGAAAATACATACCTTTGATGGTGATTCCTAAATTTTTTCAGTTGCCAAAATATTTTTTAAAATATGTGTAAGCAAACATTGTTTTAAATGGAACCACTCAATAGAATTTGGATTTTTTTTTTATCCCATTTTGTCAATTTTAATATATCAAAATTATTCCAATTTTGGGATGAGATAAATGTTATTTTTGAAATTTTAAGTAAAAATCAAAATTTTTCATATAATGAGCTATGAAATGCTTAAAACTGAAAAAATATTGTAAATAACAGGAAAATATTGGTTAATTCTATTAAAATATGCAATAGTATATCTTAATTGTTTATTTTCATTGATATTTAGAAGAAAATTGCAAAAAACAAAATGTAAATATATTATGGCTATTTAAATGGGCATGGCACTTTTATTGCTTTACTGCAACCACTTGCTTCCCAGAAACTGTGGCCAAGTCTACCCCATAGCATGTGATATTGGATGGGTTTCTACAATAAACTATTTGTGACCCAATTAGAACAATGTAAAGAATATTACAGCTGTTTATGTATGAGATGAGACCATTTTCATATATGTTAGGATTTTCTGATATAAATTAAAAAATTATAAAAAGTACAGGTAGGCCTCGATTAGTGCGAGTTCGAATAATGTGATATTCGATTAGTGCGACGTTCTGCCACCGTAGAAGACATCATAACCAACGCGACGGCTGAACTTCGGTAGATACCAAAACAGGACTTTTATCGTTGTTTTCAGCAATGGCAGAAGCGGTGGAACAAGTGTGTGTTCTGAAGGAGCCTATTTTGAAGGCGATTTATGTGTACCTATATTGTGGTAATAAATAGTTACAACGAAATTCCGGGAACTTTTGACTGTCCTCCTATATCTCATAGGTTCATAATTACCACTATATGCTGTACAGGCATAAGGTTCACCTTAGATTCTAGGCTGATGCCATAAATCGAAAATGTCTAAATCAGGGGTTCTTAATAGGGGGTATCCATACCCCATGGGGTAAGGAAACCAAATGCTGGAGCCACATGGTAAAGCTGTGCTTACCATCCTGGACTGGGTTCAAATCCACATCCCACACCTCCAGTTTTTCAGAAGGGGCCCGGGCCTGGCTGTTCAACCCCATCCTTCAACCATCCAGTTGACCCCATCATGGGTGTTGGCCAGCCTGTGATGGGCTCTATAAGTAGCCGTCGCCAGATACAGAATATATCATGTGGATATGGCGGCTTAATCAAACTAATCTAACCTAATCAAATGCTGGAGATATGGGACTCAATCTGTAAAGTACAGTAAATTCAAACTGTTGACATATTTGGAAGTCATACTGGCAATTAATATAAGGAATGCTGATGATTGTTTTGATAGTCAAGTGAAGTGAATATGGGACCATATTGAACAATCCATTAGGGGTCTAGAGTCAGCCAAAGGTTAAGAACTCCTAGTGTAAGTCACAGTAACATTTTTTTCACTTAATGAATTAAGTGTATTGAAATTATCATATAAATACTATAAACCTTATTTTGAAAAAAGCAAGCATTGTTTTCCCCTCCAAAAAATATGCTACTGAAGAGTCATAACACCGAAATAAACACTGAAACTCTGGGAAATGATGGCAATTCAAAATGTACTTAAATACAAAGTCCATAAGTCGGGGCATGAGTTTATACTATTATAATATAAAACATAATATTATAAATTAATTTATAATTATTATTATTATAAAAAGAACCATTATTCGCACTAATCGAGGCCTACCTGTATTGCTAAAAATTATGTAAATAAAGTAAGAACAAGTTAATAAATACGAGATATTAATAAAAATGGCAATATTTCAATGAATTTATGTAACTTTTCTAATAATTATATGATGTAACTTTATTCAACAAATGCTTGTTTTTTATAAATAATTTCTGAAAATTTGGGTTCAATTTTTTCATTCATGGCTCATTTTATTCAGAGCAAACTCAGGTTGATTTTTCGTTCCTGACTTTTGTCTGAGAAGGATGGCTGCACCCATGAGATGATATGTGAAATTAAAATGAATGAGAGTGATGAAGTTTTTCAACTCTACACTCAGAGGAGCAAAAATGTACAATATTGTTTTTTCTCAGATCTCCAGACTTGGATCTTGCAGCCGTTTGTAATTTGATCATTGTTTCTTCTATCAAGGCATTGTTTATGGTTTGTTTAAGGACATGTCACTAAAAAACTATTTTGTTAGATAGCTAAGATTTCATTGATCTCATATACAGAATGAAAAGTTGTGAAAAAAATAAAATTACAAAAAATACAATGAATCCTAAAAATTTCAAAAGATTTCAATGAAAATTAAACAAGTTATGACAATTTTAATTTTTTGCACAAATATTAAGCTTAATTGCCATTAATTGCCAGCAGCCAAAGGGTTAACCCATTGAATACCTTTCCTGTTGACAGATATCAAGGCTGCGGAACAAAAACGATAAAAAACAATAAATAATATAAAAAAAAATTCAATCTTAATTTTATTAATCCAACTTTTGAAAATCAATTTTTCTGTATGTAATTGGTGAAAATACGCTTTTTTTGACAGTGGGTCCTAAATTTTTTCAGTTGCCAGAATATATTTTAAATTATATGTAAACAAACATTGTTTCTATTTGAATGGCTCAATAGAATTTGGATTTTTTGTATCCCATTCTGTAATTTTATAGTCTAACCTACCAAACCTATTCTGGTTATGTGATTCGATAAATGATATTTTGGAAATTTTTGGAAAAAATTGAATTTTTCTTAAAATAAGCTATAATGTTCTGAAAATAAACTAATGGTATATATAATAAGAAAATAATGGTTAATTCTGTTAAAATAAACTAAAATATATCTTAATCTTTCATTTTTTGTTTTAATTTCAGATAAATTTAGGAGAAAATTGTGAAAAATGAAATAAACACTCACAGATCATTTAAAGAGACATGGCACTTTTATTTCTTTAGAGCAGCCACTCTTTTCCTGGTGAACTGCAGTTAAGCCTACTTTATATGTGCCTAAGTGGCATTGAGTCCAGAGTTAAAATACACCAGCAGCAGTCCAATTAGAAGAACAGAAAATATATTATAGCTGTTTATGTATCAGATGAGGCCATTTTTATATATGTTAGGATTTTTTCATATAAATAAAAAAATTTTTAAAAAATACTGTGAAAAATTGTGCAAATGAAGTAAGAACAAACTAATAAATATGAAATATTAATAAAAATGACAATATTTCAGTGAATTCATGTAAATTTTTAATAATTATCAGGTGTGTAAATATGAAACCTGAATTTGCCAATAGATGGAGCCACCTGTCAATATACCTATCATCAAACTGCGTCATCAGCGCCAATGTTTACTTTTGACATCTGTCAACAACATCCAAATCAAATCAAAAATTATATATCATTATAAAATAAAACATCTTATAAAATCAATATTAAGCAATGTTGTATAAAATTGTAAATACAAGTGAGAATGGATTAAAAAATACTGGTAACATTCTTTCCTATTTCTAGTAAATGTAATAAATTCCTATTGTTGAATTTACATACTCTTAACTAACTAAATCAGTTGTATATCTGTTTTCATCATAATATAGATATACATGAATACACATATCAGAAAGATATATTGTATTTTTCCATGATAAAGTTTTCTGTTTAATTGCTAAAAGTTTAAAATTTGAACTAAAACTACACAATAGCCCTTTTGCAGTCAAAAAAAATCTTTTGACTGCAAAAGGGCTATTGTGTAGTTTTATTTGGTTTATGGTGCAGTCTGAATGATAGTTTAATAGTTTAAAATTTGTTTGGAAAAATTAGTTATCATCTATTTTTCTCAACAAACATTTTTTTTAATATTTCATGATCAATGTTTCTTGAATCTCCAGACTTGAATCCCTGTGGTTTCTGACTGTGGAGATATTTGAAAGATCAAGTTTATCAGAGAGGAGTACAGTGTTTGGCTGACATGAAGGCAAGCATAAATCGGTATATCGAGACATTCCACAGGAAATGCTTTGTGGAACCATTGATCATTTATTATGCATCCAGCATGTAATTGACTTAGATGGAGCAAGTATTAAAAGTCTGTAATTGCTTTTTGAATAATAAAATCTTATTATTGTAATGCTGCATTTTTGAATGTATTTTTCATCCATAAAACATATTTTTGCCTGGTTGTAAAAATTTGACCTATTTTATTTTTCATTGGAAATTGTAACTCCATTGTAACTCCATATATTTAGCATATATACCATATTTAAGTGTCATATGTTGATTAGAACTTGCTCCAGTGAGCTGTGAATAGGGTCATTTATTTTATAACTGCCCTGTATTGTTTGATCACATCTGTCTATACCTGACATATTTTGCAATCTCTAGGGACTTTATTTTCATTTTTTTCACAAGCATTGTTAACATTAGCTAACTTTGAGTGATATACAATTGTAATAGCTAAAATTTCATGTTTGCTTTTCCATTTTGATATGTAAACATTTTCATTCCTTTTCCAAACATATTCTTCATGTTTACCTTTTTTTTAATGATTTAGCTTGGATTTCTTTTTCCCTTTTACTTGTAAAAAGAACCTTCTTTATAAAAGTTTCTTGCAAAGATTTACACTATTGTAATAATTATCCATAAAAATATTTAAATATTGCTCTATAAGTCAGAAAATTACTACATAATCCTTTGATCTAATATTTTCTTGTGATTTTCCTTTATAAATTTTCACATTGAGCACATACCATCTTTTGAACATCTCATAAAATTTATATCATATTTTTCTTAACTTTTATATAATTTCTGAAACTTAAGCGCCTAAGAGAAAGTAGTAATGATTTGTCTAAAGAAAATTCTTTGTTGGGAGAGAAAGCTCTCTGAAAATTTTGAATAACTAAATAAAATAATGGAAGAATTTTTTAAATAATGGAAGCAATTTAACAATCAAAAATTAGTCATAACAAAAACAGAACAATTTGATAGTTCCGTGTCAAAATCTATCATTATTTGCATTACTGTCAACACAAGCACAATTAAAACATTGAAGAAGAATTTCAAATCTGCTTGAATATATATATGATATATTATATGATATATATATATATGATAATACTAGATGAAGATAAAGTGAATCTTGAGAAAATGTTTTCCTTAAATGATAGAAAGTCAAGTTGTCCACATAATAAGCAATATCCAATTATTTATTTCTTTTACATCAGTCAGTTCAATATTGTGAGATACTGAATTTTTAAGTTTAAGTAAAGATTGAAAACAACGTTTTTCCATAATTACTAATTGATTGCACTAATAATTATGTAATTTCAACAGTTCAAATCATTTTAAAAACTTCAAGTGGCATAGTATCATTTTTATGTTTAATTTTATTCTAGCAGAATTTGAATCAAAATTAAATTTGGGTGTATTTGCTGTGTCATCCGTCCCCTTATCTTTAATATCATTTTGTTAGTTTCCAAAATCTTCACTGGGAATATTTTCAAAATTATCTTGTTGGTTTCTAATAACTTTATTGACAATATCTTTAGAATCATCCTATTGATTTTCAGCATCTTCATTGACAATATTTTCATTTTCTGAAGTATTTTCTAAAAACTATCATTCATATTACTGTTGGATTTGTTTTTATTTGGATCATCTTCATTAATGCCAAGTTTTGAACTATTAAAACAGGATAAATCTGAATAGCTGCAATCACTGAATTCTTTATAGGATTTGAGAACTCAGCTTTATCATTTTTTCTTTTTTTTTTTAATGATGAATAGTTTAAATGATGAACTCAAGCTTCATCTGATTTTGATGAAGTTTTTTTTAAGTGTTCAGAAATGAATGCTGAACAAATTTGTAATTGGAAATTTTTTCCCTATCTATTATGGTTTATGATATTGTGAGGATCAGAAGACCCCTGATGACTTTTGTAATTGTAAAATTAAAATATTAATTCAAATTGTAATTTTAAAGAAAAAATTAAGCAATTTAACAATCAAAAATTAGTCATAACAAAAACAGAACAATTTGATAGTTCCGTGTCTTTGGCCCAGGGAACCATCTCATGTTCCTTATTCACCTCCGTGACCAAAAACGTAATAAAAGCAACAAATTTCTGGTCAGAGAATAGGAGACAGCAGAGAACTAGAAAGGAGGTTAATCAAAAGAGAAGAAACAAACATCAAAATGTAAAGTTAATGGGAAATGAACTCGTCCTGTTGGGGATGACAGCCAACGGAGACGAAGATGAATGACGATGGGAAATGATGGCGATGACGATGACAATAGTGACAGCCAATAGCGAACGAAAAGCGGAAGCGATGGACAACAATCACTTTGGTGAACTGTTCTAGTGAACTGTTTTAAGTGGACTATAAGAACTTTGAACTTTAGTATTAAGAGTAGTGTTGAAATGTGAAAGAAATGTATGATCTCTCTCTCTCTCCCAGGTATGTGTGACGTTAGTTACGGAATTCTCTCTCTCTACGAAAATGCTTAGATATTAAGTATTAAGAATCATCTTTATTGTTGTATTGCTTTAATTCAGATCATCGCTTAGTTTTTGTTAATTGCTTTACACTTTTTATATTGTTAATTAAATTTTAATTATTTGTTATAAATTTGTCATGTGAGTCAGTTCAGATCCTGGACCTCTGTTTCACAAATTCCATGTGCCACATGTGAAATAGAAGGCCATTATTCTGACGTATTGTGTTGGAGAATCACAAAACTTCTCCTGATGTCAGGTTGATATTTCTGACGTCTCTGTCCATTCATTCCGTAATTATTTAACACCGCTCAGCAATGCCCCATAGTCCTCACAATATAGAATTTGTAAATGTACTCATTTGCATAATCAGCTCATTTGAAGGTCACTATCAAGTAGCCCACCCATGACTTCCTATTTGTAGCATTAACATATTTTTGAAATCTATGATTATTATGGAGTTATTTAAAGAGGTACAGACTTTTCTTCCATCCTGTATGACAAAAACAAATGTTTATTAAAAACAAAAAAAGAATATAGAGATAGAGGATGGATATAAATTGGATCCTCAAATTTTGTGTGTATTAAATGAGAAGGATAAGAGGATATATCAAAATGACATGCTATTATGTGACCCACAGGAGACTCATCTGGAGAGATTTTTATGCAATGCTGACAGTCAGTTGCTTTTCTTGCTTTCTTTTCTTACTGATAATTAGGCTTTTTCCTGTGTATTAGTGTGGTTTTTAATTTCTATATGATGAGGGTCTCTGCATTCGATTTCCATTTTGTGGTCCTTCTCCACTCTCATTTATATCCATTTCTGCTCTCCACTCCCATCAGTTGTCATCATATTTATACCTAACAATGGAATTTTACAGAATTTCAAACATTCAACACTTAGTCTCAGGTCAGGGATGATCATTCTTTTGTTTTTTTTTTTTGTCTGCATGCAATACTTTTGACTGTTTGGATAGATTTCTTTCAAAAATCTCTCCTCAAGTAGTATATGAGTGTTGACAATTTTTAGTGGATTGTTATTTATTAATGCTTCCCAGTGAGAAGAATTTAATTTTTTTTATTCATGCTTTAATAATACATAGTATAGATATATTCTGATATCTGTACAATACATCTAGCTATAAAATGAGACAAAAAAAGTTATTTTTGTAAAAGAGGATGGAGCAAAACATAATTAACAATAATAGATGGTACTAAAAAAACATATGTATATACACTTATAATATGGGATTAATATTATACAACAAACAATATTAATAATCATTAATAGAAAAAAAAAGGTGGAACCTGTCAGACTCCATACACTCCTTATGTTAAAATGTATGCTAGGTATGTAAATAAGATAGAGGGATGAGCATAAGTTCCATTAATTCCTTAGAGACTTCTCAGATGAAACATTAGACTTTTTTCAGCAACTGAATCAATTTCTTCAAAAAGTATCCATCACTAAGATGTTAGTATAAAATTTACCTATGCTGATTTCTGCATGGTCGAACAACCATCTGCCAATATAAGAGCATTTTTCAGAAGGGTAGAAACAGTATAGTATTGCAGAAGAAAAGTAGAAGAAATTTGATGATAGCTTCAATGCAGGGTGGTAGGAATGGCTACATATATAGGATATAATGAATATATATAACTACATATGTAGAATATATAGTATGATGCAATTAAAAGTTAAGAAAAAGACTAGCTATGTAATCAGCGACAGAGGTTGAAAATGTAAATTCCCTGAAAACAGTAAGTGGATTTCTATTAAATAAAATTTATCTCTAATAGGAGTTGCAAAAAAAGTGAAGAAAACACCAGATGTGGATGTGGTAGATTTTATGTGACACTTTTGATGCTGTTGTGCATTAGAAGAGTAAGGATCTGAGATGCTCTGATATGAAAAAATCAAGTCTATATAATACAAGTAGACAATAAGAATACAGACCAGAAAGAGAAATATATACATAAAATGTGCAAGTCATAAAGACAGAAATTGAGTGAACATAGAGAGATATAGCAATAGGAAGCTTTAATATGGAACTTGCAAAGATGTTCTACAAGGTAAACTTAGACATGAAATAGGAAGAAGCAAAGATAGTAAAGTAAGTTTGCAATCCTAGTGAAGCATATAGTGCAGAAGCAATGTAAACACAAAAAAAGAAGGGAGCATACAATTATTATAAATGAGAATATTCCTGAAACCATTCCCTTGTCATGGCAATAATATATCAAAACTGGGCTGTGGAGTTGGACACACATTCTCTGACTCCTCACTTTTTAAATCTCTGACTCTGATGCTTTTATAAAAGCTTAATATGCATTAATAATGGCAAACATACTAAAATAGCAAATGATACTATAAAGGATTTCATCAATACTATATGAATCATCAGGCTACTTTTTTGATCAAGGTTTTTTCAGCTGGCATGAGTCAACATTTGGATTGATTAATATAAAACAACACTCATATACAAATCTTTACCATATTCTGTTAAAATATCAAAATTTATCAATTGTGTGTGTAACTACTATATTTATTCATGAAATTTTCTCTCTCAAATAATTTTCAAGACTCAGAAAAGAGATTGAAATTTTTTAAAAATTTCATTTATTGATTTTCATTAAAATCTATACATGTTAGCATTTTATTATTTAATCATTAATATTAAGTTTATAACTTCCAAATATAGCATTTAATTTGAATTTAATTTATTCAAATTAAATTTTATTATGAATGCATTTTTATTAATAAATACCATATTAATTTTTTAATCTATTAAATACAATTTATCTCTAATAGGAGCTGCAAAAAAAGTGAAGAAAACACCAGATGTGGATGTGGTAGACTTTATGTGACACTTTTGATGCTGTTGTGCATTAGAAGAGTAAGGATCTGAGATGCTCTGTTGCATTATTACATCCCTTTCCAATCAGGGAGATTACTAAGGAATGGGGCCAGTTCCAACCACGGGCTGGACCCACACCTGTGGAAGAGGGCTAGATAGTGAAGGACAGAGTTCGCTGGGCTGGGCCCAGCACCCCAAAATAACTTTTATTTACTGAATGCATCAATAATTTAAGTACAGGGTAATCATAAATCCATGGAGGTATATGTGAAGGACTATCTGCATAAAAATTAACTTCATTGTTACTTATCACTTTACTTTTTTATGATTTAACTGAAATTTCAATCCCATCTGAAGTTTAAAATGAAATAAATATTTTAGTTTGAACAGTATAATGTGAATGATAAACAAACTGTCTTTACAGAATTAAGTATTATTATATAATAATAATAAAAGATAAAAAGTTCTATTATTATTATATACACAACAAAACAAACTACTGTAATCAGAAGAAAAGAATGATTACAGCCAGGGCTGCCAAGAGGGTCTTTTTTTTTTGCATTATTACACCCCTTTCCAATCAGGGAGATTACTAAGGAGTGGGGCCAGTTCCAACCACGGGCTGGACCCACACCTGTGGAGGAGGGCTAGATAGTGAAGGACAGAGTTCGCTGGGCTGGGCCCAGCACCCCAAAATAACTTTTCAGAAGATGCCCGGGATGCAAACCCGAATCCTCCTGCATGGCACGCCAACACATTACCACTTGGCCATCCAGCCTCCGCCAAGAGGGGAATGACATCTGAGACTTTTGTCACAGGCCTGGTATCAAAAAAATTTCATTGTGCTGATAGACCCCATTCCTCGAGAGCCTTTGTATGCTCTGCACTTGTACATGATGATTTCACCAAGAGGGGAATGACATCTGAGACTTTTGTCAGAGGCCTGGTATCAAAAAAATTTCATTGCGCTGATAGACCCCATTCCTCGAGAGCCTTTGTATGCTCTGCACTTGTACATGATGATTTCGCCTGGACTTTCATCAGTGCCTGCAAAAAGTGAACCAATCATCACAGAATCAGCACTCCCGACACATTCGATAGTTCGCAGTCTGCTGCAAGAGTGTAATATTTACAACCCAAAGCAGTTATGCCAAAATAATCTATTTTTTATATAATATTGCATATAATGTATCAAATTTTGAATTTATTTTAATTTTAAATAAATGTTTAATGTTTTATATGATTTTTATTAAACCAAAATACACTGATGCACTTTTTCAAGTGGGGCTCAGATCACAGACTTGTCATGGACCTAAAAATTTCTCTCGGCAGCCCTGATTACAGCTGTTTGTTTTGATGAGTATTTATCAATTTTATATCACAAAACATACCTTGAATTCTAGCAGCATTAGAATTATTAAACTAAAATATGAGAAATGTTTTTCAATATAATTTGTTTTTGTTTATCTATTACATCTATTATTTACAATTTTTAAATTTTAACAATATTTTTACTTTTATTTGGCACAATCATACAAAAAAATCATATAATTAAATTTTTGTTTTGCTTTATGCACTCTTTAAAAATACATAATATTCAAAATAATAAACATTTAGAAATTTTTAATAAAAATAGAATACCCTTGGATATTACATTACAATATTAAATTACTATGATTTAAATATTAACATTACATTTTTTAACCACCAGTGAAATTGTTTACTAATACAACTATAAAAATAAATATATTCACTATTTTTAACTTATGGCATTTTATTTCTTTATATCCGTTAATAATTTTACTTGATTAAATGCATATCTACATTATTTTGATATGTTTAAGTTTTTGAAGTTACAACAACTTAACCCTTTCAATGTCATTAGATTGTATACATATATGGTCCATAAGTGGTATCAAATGCATTATGAATGCTACCTGGCTATCTAACATTTAATTTATCCAACCCTACTATGAAAATATTATATGCATTGTTTAAGTACATATTAATTAAATTGAAAAAGTTACACCATCATTATATTTTTATTTAAATAATTCTAATATTTTGCCATTCAACAATAATATACAGGTATCGCTCCTATAACACGACTTCCTACAACATGCTTTTGCTCTAACACGATTTGAAAATTGTGGACCTCATATAACATGGTGCTTCTACAACACGGTTTTTACTTAACATATTTATAAAATTATGTTTACTCTCCTACAATACAAAATATTTTCATTAAATTTGTAAATCCAATATAGGGATACACAATACACACAAAATGCAATCATTGGAAAATATTTTGCTAAAATTAGTCATACATGCAATTTTGTTAGTTTGCCATGAAAGGGACAATAGGCAATGTATTTTCGATTTGAAATTGAGTTAATTGGTGACAACTGAATATTTTGTGTTATAAATGTTGAGTCCTTGGATTAAAAAAAATTTTATTTTTCAATAGAGGAATGTGAGAGAGAAAAACATTTTCATTCATAAATTTTTTTGGGTATATGTTAAGGGATGATTGTTTTGTAGAAAAATTGTAGTGAGTTATATTACAAATTTTGTAAAGAGAGCAAACCATATACAAACCTTAAATGCATAAAAAAGTTCAGAAAGTGAAGTTGATATTGTTAAAAAGAAAATCTTCTCATTTTAACTGAACAGCGATAAGGAAGATATAATTATTAAATAAATGTTATATAGACTACATACTTTTTTCTTTTCCTTTTATTTTACATATATTATTTTTATTTTTTATTATAGGGTCTAAGGAATATATATTTTTTCTTTCTTTATGTTTTATGTCATTAATATACTTAATAGAAATTAAATTTCTTGTGTGGAATTAAAGAAAGTTATTTGTTTTTAATTGATTCAGAACATAACTCTCCTTATTGTATTGGCTCCAGGTCTCATATAACACAGTTTCAACTTTATATAACCATTTTTCAACTTACCTAAAATTTCAATTTTCTGAGATAATGTCAAAACTTTGTGTCTTTTTTGCAGCTTTATCATCATTATTCTTCCTCTTAAATGTCATATTAAATTTTTGAAATTAAAAGAAATTCAAATGCAAAAGGAGAAGAGGATAAACACTGAAATATATGATTACAGCTCTGCTAACATGAGTTAAATGATTGCAACTCAGCCTGGATCACTCAGCTAGCGGGCAGCATCAAGTAGGTTTGCCCGCTGAAATATATGATTACAGCTCTGCTAACATGAGTGAAATGATTGCAACTCAGCCTGGATCACTCAGCTAGCGGGCAGCATCAAGTAGGTTTGCCAGACGTGCGCATGGGTATCTGCAACAATTCTCACATGCTCATCAGCATACTGCATATGAATGAAATTCTAGCATTGGACAAATTAAATGGAAACAATTAAGATAACGCATATGTGCAAAATCGCTTTCGGCAAATCCATGCTCGGCAAGGGTTTACTGTACTTCTATTTGTAGTTTTCTGCTATTAGATTTGATACTCTCGTAATCATTTTTATATTATGCATTTCTCTATCTTTTCATTCCTTAAAGTACATATTGTATTCATAAATATAGATTATGAATACCTGCATATGTAAAAGAAATATATTTTGTACATATCATGAATTGATCATCCATTTATTTTTCCCTATATATATAAGGAAAAATGCTATACATATATAGGGAAAAATAAATGGATGATCAGTTCATGATATCTCACTGAATGCAAGCTTGGCAAATGAATAAATACTGGCTAAATATAAAAATGTCATATAACAATCCAAATATAATAAATATTTTCTGAATGTTTAGTTTGCTTCTTGTTTACAACATTTTTATATTTTTCCAGTATTATTATTCATTTGCCAAGCTTGTATTCATAATATGATAGATTTTAAATCTATTGTAAAAAAATATAGTTTAGTATTGAATAACTATTTTTAAAACTCTGATTTATATATAAGTTCTATAATTATCATTTATTAAAACTGATGTTTTAAACTCAAGCAATGCATGGTGCATTCGATAATCTATGATAAATAATTTTCAAAGAATTAAAAGCATAGTTTATCTAGATATGAACCATTGCATTGTATTATTTGACAGCAAATCAATATATGATTTAAGTACTTCTATATCCTGCAATTTTCAGAATTAAAATATTGCAAACTTTTTGATAATGAAGAGAAATTTATTTTATTATATAGGGATTTTACATATATATATATAAAGTATTTTAGGGTATTGTCATCATAACAATAATAAAATTAAACTGAATCATGTAAAATCTTATAAATAATAAGCACTATTAGCAATAAATAACAATGGAAAATACTCTCAGAGCAAATTCAGGAAGACTATAATAAACATTTAAAGATGAAATATATGTTTAGCAAAATAAGTATGAAAAAGATTAAACCAAATTTTGTAATAAAAATATAATTAAGTTTTCTTCTTTTGTTAAAAATTTTATTTTCATACTTCAGGGCAATTTTTTATTGTATCTTTATGTAATAAAATTTCTTTATATTATCATAATTTATTTCTTTCTGTTAATCATATTCTTCTTTTATGATTGTTGCTTAGTTATTTTTCAATTAATTTTTTTACTTTTCAAAAAAATTAGAATTATCTAACCTTTACATGTAATCATGAAATATAGTAGGTCATTAAAAGCTTTTTAATTTATTTACAAAAATCTAGATATTAAGAATTACAAGCACTATAATGCAGTAGAGATGTATTCTAAAAACGATTTATTAGCGAACAAACGTTTTCAGCTATGTATCGCCATCCTCAGGTTCATACGCTTAATCATTTTAAGTATATGAACCTGAGGATGGCGATACATAGCCGAAAATGTTCATTCGCTAATAAATCGTTTTTAGAATACATCTCTACTGCGTTATAGTGCTTGTAATTCTTAATATCTAGAAAAGAGTAAAAGCAGGTATTTTTTATCAAAGCATTACAAAAATCTATTTTGAAGTTTTCATTGCATTCCAAGCTTTTTTTCGGGATTTCATTTTCCAATAATCTAGCCTTCATATTTTACTAAAATCAGCAGCCAAACATTGAAGAAATGTAGCTAATATTGAAGGTATTCCAACCACTGATTTTGAGAGAGGCAATATCTTGGTCCCTAGGTCTTTTTTAAGATAACAAAAAAATGCATTATAAAAATTTTTCAAAAATAAGCCCACTAAATTAATGAGACATTTTTGCAATATATATATATACACACACAAAAATTTATTTTGAAGTTTTCATTGCATTCCAAGCTTTTTTTTGGGATTTCATTTTCCAATAATCTAGCCTTTATATTTTACTAAAATCAGCAGCCAAACATTGAAGAAATGTAGCTAATATTGAAGGTATTCTAAAACTGATATGATATATAGTATTTTGGAAAGTGTTTCGTGACAGCCGCATAATAATTTCTTTTATCTTATTTCGCTTATTAATTGATTGAACAAATAATCAATGATAGTGAAAGAACATAGTTTTTAATTGCGTGACTGGAAAACAAGGTCAATGGATCATTTTAAACAGGAAAAATAAAATAACCAATGAAATTGACTGGGTCAATGCCGTAAAATTACTTTCTATCATTAAAATCTCGTAAAAGCTTGGAAAAGGCAGATTCCTTTATGGCTGAAATCAGTATCCATCATCAACTCGAATAATTGAAGTTGTATAGTCTTGACAACAGTCGACAAAGGCAAAATTTGTTTAGATAATACTTTAATGATGCCGTTTTGTTTTAGTTGCTGATTCAGCCTAAATTACTAATATTTATTTTAAAGGAAGGATGGTAAATTCCAAGTAACTGTCTATATTCAAAGAAAATCACAGCATTTAAGTCTATTGACAGTACAAATTTTTATTCTTGTAATGTTTTCGGCCTTTTTTTTTTTTTGATCATTTTCAGTCTTATACAGTATAAACTGTCAAAATACATTTATAAAACATTTCAAATTTGAAATGTTCCAATATTTTATTACACTTACTGTGTATATAATGTTTTTAGAAATGTATTTTTTGACTGTCTATAATGTACAAGAGTGAAGATAGTTCAAGAAAAAAGGCCGTTGCGATAATAAAAATTTCTATTGTACTGCCAATAGTGCTTAAGAGGAGGAGCGATATTAATATTACAATTTTAATATTGCATAAATATCCAGAAGAAATAATATTGAGCACATATATACTGTGTATGAAATAGCATTAGCCATTTAAATTCATTTATTTTGCATAAAAATAGATTTTATATTGTTATGCTTATTTTATATTCACGAAACTAAATTAGGAGAAAGTCTCTTACCTAATTTAACGTCTGACTGGTAAACTACTCAACTCTCCTCGGGTAAAGATTTCTAATACACAACTTTATTTAAGTACAGACAAATATAAAGCAAGAGTTATGGCTTAATGATTTCAAATCGCTTAATTTTAATGGAAATGATTGAACTTGGAGTACATTGGAAACATATTCAAACATAGTCAAAAATTCTATTTTTAAAAAACTAAATAATTGAAAATTGTGTATGTATGTATATACAGTGGTATCTTGGTTAACGACGGTAATCCGTTCCAGTATTACCATCGTTAACCAAAACCGTCATTATCAAAGGCGCGATTTCCCATAAGATTTAATTGAAAATTGATTAATTCGTTCCGGCTTCTCCCCAGAATACTATTTTTAAAAAACTAAATAATTGAAAATTGTGTATGTATGTATATGCAGTGGTATCTTGGTTAACGACGGTAATCCGTTCCAGTATTACCGTCATTATCCAAGGCGCGATTCCCCATAAGATTTAATTGAAAATTGATTAATGTTCTGTGCTCCTTCCCACAACCGTAGTAAATATTAAAAATGCAGATAAAACTCATTTAAAATGTCCTTCCCCACCACCATAGTAAATATTAAAAATGCGGATAAAACTCATTTAAAATGTCCTAAAAATATGGAAAATATCATTTATTTCTTATATTTGCCACAAATAAAAATTAACATTAATAAAATGAATTGTTCATGAAAACAGTTTTTAATAATATTTAACATTAATAAAATGAATTGTTCGTGAAAACAGTTTTTAATTATCAATCTTCACCAGACATGAAAATAGTTTTTAATTATCAATCTTCACCAGAGGACAATTGGGCTCCAAAAATAGTTTTTAATTATCAATCTTCACCAGAAGGACAATTGGGCTCATTTCAGGAGTTTTTTGACAAACGAACCCGTAAAAAATTGGATTAGAGGCTTATAGATTCAATGATTATTATACAGACGAGATTTGATTCTGCCTTTTGATGGCGAACGAAGCGACACGCACTCGCCAATTTATTGTCTATATGAACTGTAGGATCTCGGACAGATTTTTTCTTCTTCTAATGGAATCCGAAACTGTGACCTCATACCACTCGCGGGTGTCAAGTAACATATAACACAAACCAATAATAGAATCAGACTTTGTTGGCAGAATTTAAAATAATAATCATCTAGAAATCACTTTAAGAAACTAAAAACTACTGAAGTGTTGCGCGTCTATTTTTAATTAATTAATTTGTTTTCATTACTATACGTTCATTATCATTTACTTAAATATATTTTTTATGGTTATAATTTTATTAATTTTAATAATGATATTGTCGGATTTGAACTGATTGTGATAAAAAAAATAACGATTAACAACCGAGTTAATGAATCACGTGATGCGATGTCGAGCTGTTTTAGAGCTCTATTTTGTCGGAAGTTCACATAATCAGGAGTCGTTAACCGAGACAGGTCTTCTTACAGCCACTCGTCGTTAACCAAGTACGTCATTATCCGAGGCCGTTGTTAACCAAGGTACCCTTGTATATCATATCTTAAATGACTATATGTTGGCCGGATGGTCTCGTAGTAAAGCTGTAGCTTACCACCCTGGAGGATCCGGATTCAAATCCAGGTCCCACACCTTCAGTTTTCAGGAGGGGCCCGGCCCGTTGAACCTCATCCTTCAACCATCTGATTGACCCCATCATGGGTGTTGGCCAGCTTGTGATGGGCTCTATAAATGGCCACGGCCAGATATAGTATATCCCTAGTGAGATATGGCGGCTTACATACTTAACCTAACCTAAATGACATTATCAAATTTCATATTATCATTTCCATTCTGTACTCTAGATCTTTCTGTATTTAAGTACAAGTTAGGTTGGTCACGAGGGATATACTATTTCTGGCGGCAGCCATTTGTAAAACCCATCACAGGCTGTCCGATACCCATGATTGAGCCAACCGGATGGTTGAAGGATGGAGTTCAATGGCCAGGCTCAGATCCCTACTGAAAGCCTGGAGGTGCGGGATCCGGATTTGAACCCCAGTTCTTCAGGGTGATAAGCCCTTGAGTAAGCTACAGGTTTACACGCGGCCATCCCGCCAACCATTTAAGTACAGACAACGAAAATAGTGCATTAAGTAGCTACTCTAAACTTTGAAGAAGAAGTAAGTCAAAATTTAATAAAAATTATTTTTAGAAAAATATCAAAAATTTAGCGAAATTGTTTATAATTGATTTTTAAGAAATTATTATGACTGTACATAATTTTAAAACTTTCAAATTAGTCAGAGCTTTTGTGCTCCTTTACAGAAAATCCTATTAAAGACAGATTTTCATTCTTCTATTGCATAAATAAATATTATAATGAAAATATTAAAGATTTCCATATTGTCGAAAAGCCATGGAGTGCATAAATGGCTTTAAAGTTGGTTTGACTTCTTCTTCTATGTATTCCTCCACTTGATTTTGAGCTCTCCCTATATGTATTTCTGGATTTAAGAAAAATCCGATGAAGTTAGAGATGGAAGAGAAGAAAGGATCTTCTTTCATGAGTTTGGCAAAATCTTGGCTTGTACCTTCTCTAATAGAAATAGCTGAAGCATTTTCTATAGTTTCCAGATGTGTTTGACATCGTATTCTATTCTTGCCTTTCTTTATCATTTCCACTAAAATGAAATCAATCACGAGGAAGGGAAGCTCCTCTTTGGTGCGCAAATTAATCGCCGAAATATTGACAATCAGTTTATTTATTAGCGACTGAAAAGCATTGAGCATGGCATCACATGTAATAAAAGCTTCGGCCATGTAATCGTTTCTAGAAAACTCGTTCGAAGACTCCTCCAGCCATTGTGTACCCGCCGTCGGTAGAATCTGATTGAAGAGGGATATTAGATGCTGCGCCATATCGCAGCATTGTTGACTTTTCAATAAATTGCACTGTTTTGGTTTCATTTCTTCGTCTTCGTCGTCTAAACGTTCTTTCAATTCGCCCAAACTACAGAGAAGCTTGACGTCGGTGGCTATCTTGTGAACTGTACATCCGAGAGAAGAAAAACGGGAAATTATATTCAGATCTACTTTTCTACTATAGGATTCACCGCATATAATCTGACTTTTATCGAATCCCGAAAGACGACAGAATTCCTTTTCCATCGTTTTAATTTGCGAGTTATCACCACAAAAAAGCGACATCAAATCTTCCTGGTTACCGTTAATACCTTTGACACCTAAAAATCTTAGATCGTTTCTGCATCTACCTATGGCCTGAAGATCGAATAGTAATTCATCTATCCACAAACAGGTTCTTTTTCCTACGGTGACCAGTTGAGAAGGCTGAAAGTGAACGTAACTCACGGTTGGTACTCCTTTATATTCTATAGCGAAGGCAGACAGATTATCGATACAAATGGCCAGTTTCTCCGAAATTAGGTCTAGCCCCTCTCTCATCAAGATTAAATTAGCGTTGATACATATAGTATTGCCAGATATTCCTAAATTCATAATCGAAGAAGCAGACGGACATTTATTTTGGAAGATTAGGAGATGCGCAGCCAATTGATCTTCAGTGGTATCCATCTGCAATTTGGCATATTCAAAATCTATGTTCTCGACATTTTCTTGCATTTCGTTAATCTGTTTTTGGGAAATGTTCAAGCCTGCCTTCTTCTGGGCTGTGGCCAGATGAATCCATAATTCTCTCCAGACAGAAACACGATTCTTCAAACTGAAATTATAATCCATTTCTCTGCTCAGCCAATGGTTAGAAAGTGGATGTTGATACTTATAGTTAACACCATCGACAGGAAATTTTTCTGATAGGGAAATTAGATTGGTAAAGCTTAAATTTTGCAATAGTTCGAATTCGGTCCGTTCGTTTCTGCCATATTTTCTGTATTTAATAGGACTGTGGAAGAAACGACTAGTTCGTAAAGGATATTTAGTTAACGATGTGCGATCCATTTTCTTGTTTTTTTCTGATTTGCCGCTGACATCGGCATTCCGTCTAGAAGAAAAAAGTTCAAATTCTTGGTGATCTTTCGATTCTTGACGTCGTCGTCGGACATATTCCATTCCGGATGGTATTTCCTTAGACATTTCTATTAGTCAATAATTATTATTAGCTAGAAACTCAATTATTAACTCGACAATGTTTTCGTAAGAACAAAATTAAAACGTCATTTCTATAGAATCTTCTTATTGATTCAGCTTTACATCAGGTTAGGTTAGTTAGATTAAGCTGCCATATCCTCATGGGATATTCTGTAGGGCCTATCTGGCGGCGGTCACTTATAGAATCCATCAAAGGCTGGCCAACACCCATGATGGGGTCAACCGGATAGTTGAAGGATGGGCTTCAACAGGCCGAGCCCAGACCCCTCCTGAGAAATTGGGACCCGGATTTACACCCGGATTCTCCAAGGTGGTAATCCAAAGCTTCACCATGCGGCCATCCGGCCGACAACTTTACATCAGTTTTTTTTTTGTTTTGTTTTTTTCACCTGGAAGTTTCTATGCGCCGGAGCTATTCCATAACCATCACGGTCTATTGAACCTAGTGACGAACCTATGGGAATGTGACATCCCATTCGGAAATTAAATCGACAGAATTTAATAAATCAGCAGAGAATTAATTGTTTAATGTATATTTCTACAATATATTATAAAAATTAATACCAACCAATAATGTTGGCCGGATGGCCGCGTGGTAAAGCTGTGGCTTACTACCCTGAGGATCCGGGTTCAAATCAGAGTCCCACACTTCGTTTTTCAGGAGTCCGACCCCGGCTCTAACCCGAAGCATCCAAATGACTTCATAGGGCTCATGGCATCCGAATGACCTCGTTTTGGAGCTTATAAGTGGCCTCGCTAGATACAGAATATCCTTCATGCGATATGGCGGTTGGCCAACATCCACAATCGGAAGGTTGAAGGATAGGTTTCAATGGGCCGATCCCGGCCGGAAAAATTAGAAGTGTGGGATCTGTACATAGGGCTCATGGCATCCCAATGACCTCGTTTTGGTGCTTATAAGTGGCCTCGCTAGATACAGAATATCCTTCATGTGATATGGCGGTTGGCCAACATCCACAATCGGAAAGTTGAAGGATAGGTTTCAATGGGCCGATCCCGGCCGGAAAAATTAGAAGTGTGGGATCTGTCCCTTAAAACCCGATCCAGGGTTGTAAGCGACAGATTTACCACCGACCGATACATGGCAAAGAAATTTTACATTTTATCTATTTTACATTTATACACATTTATGTTACGTTTTTACTATTTTATACAGTATTTTTACATTCCTAATTTTTTTTTTCAGTTTAAAAATAAATATTCATGAGTGAATTCAATCGTAAATTATACAAGGAGTCTCTGAATTTTTTTCTCGATTACTCAATGAAAAATAAGGTTAAAAAATCTTTATATTTTAAAATAAACGGTTGTTATTATTGATATATATTAAATTTTTGTATAAATCGAAAATCAATACTTAACGGCAAAGTTTATTCATTGAATAATGATTTGATAGGTCTGGACCAGTTTCAAAAATGAATGTAATCAGTTTTTCTGTTATCGCGTGTATATATATATTGTATTTGGCAGCGGCCACTTTTAAAGCCCATCATGGGCTTGCAAACATTCCTGACAGAATCAACCAGAAGGTTGAAGAATGGGATTTAACGATCTAGTCTCAAACCTCCTGAAAAACTGAAGATGCGAGATCCAGATTTTCCAAGTTAGTAAGCACCTGCCTTATCACCCAGCCATCCGGCTGAGGATGGTACTAGATATCTGATATCGAATTCTTAGGTGGAAAGCAAAGAGCGTTATTTTTGCATGAAGCCACGCAACCCATATCATCATATGGAAGCAAACGACTTTTCATCAAAAAAATGAGCAAAGCAAATCGATATTTGAAAATGGAATTTTATTATTTCCGACAAAACTTACAGAAAACTCGAGTATCGGTGATTCGATTACAAAAAAAATATACAACTTTATCTATACTGATAGATTTCTAAGTGAAGAATCTTCCTAGAAGACCATAAGCAGCAGGAATAACGCTATCAGCCATATGTTTGCAGTTCTATTAGAACAGGCTTTATTGCTAGATTTCGTCCGTGATTCCACTGAGGCCTTAGTGATCGAATTCTCTGTGCGACCAGAGTTTACTGCCTCAGAATCATCTCGTGTTAGATTATCACTGGTATCTGAAACTGATTCCATGTTTGAATTCTCAGAGAATCCTTTATTCTCAGAAAGAAAGTATCCTCCATTCTTTCTAAATATTGGATCATCTTCACATCCCACTTCTTCCTGACGAAGTTTGATCACTCTCTGACTATCGTTATGTTCCGTCGAACTTTCGTGCAAACACTTGACATGACGAATTTCTTTCTTCCACATGGAACTTTCGGAATTATTGACGGAGTAATGAATTAACCACCACAACTTGCAATCGCACTTCAGTTCGTTATCTGAAAAATAATAGTTAAAAATTAGTTTGAGTGCAGTTTAAGTTTACTAAAACATAAGTTAAAAGTTTGGTGACGCGATTTATATATAAATATTAAAAAGAGCTGAACATCAACTATAACGCTTCTAAGGATAAGTTCTAACAAGTTCATTTTGATCAATTTAAGGAACAGAGAATCGGGAGCCACTAGAAAGTTCATATTTAGAATTTCGAGTGGGCCGACGGCTCTCGTTACAAGGACAACACGTTGCGTTTTTATCGAAAGATTTATGAGAAAAATTTTCGATGAACATCAGTTCTAACCAAGTAGCCAACCATATCGAAAGAATAATCCTTTATTAAGCAAAAATATTTTATAATAAAGCTGCAGTTAATAGATGTCCACTAAAAATAATGTAAGCGCAAACAGAAATTGAGTAATGCTATCTTAACTGAATCGGTCATAAGCTAGAGAGGAGAGGCCAATATAAGGTGCCTCATAGAAAGAAAATAAAGGGCGTACTCGCAGAATTTTTTTTTGTTTTTGGTTTTTTTTTTAAGGAAACGATGTCTATCCGGAACAGACAGCAGACTCATTACGCCGCCTCCGCATCACAAACAACGCTAACAGTCACTTAATAACCCAGTCTTTCCTAGTTTTGGTAATTAATAAATTGTTTTCCTGTTTTTTACGCCGCCTCCGCATCACAAACAACGCTAATAGTCACTTAATAACCCAGTCTTTCCTAGTTTTGGTAATTAATAAATTGTTTTCCTGTTTTTCCCGACGGTCGCTTCAATTAAAATTTATTATTTGAGGAAACAAAACTATTTTATCCCCACCCGAATAATTCTACATTAGACAAAAATCTCTCTTTAGTGGCCGTCGACACCTGGGCGTGACTGTATGCGACGAGGAACATGACTCAACTAATTGGTGGAAAGATTCTACCGTTTCGACAAGATACTTCGCTTAGAAAGCATAGAATGAAAAGTAACTCTCAGCAGTTACTGATGATCGATGATTACCAAAAAAGTTATTTCTAATTATTTTTATGCTGTTCAATTGGATAAATTCAATTAACAACCTACGTAATCTCCATCAGATCCAATGTAGCTCAATAATGATGCAATTGGAGCTTAAAATCTACTGAATATGCGTATTTAGATGAAAATAAAAAACTTAGTTGCAACGGGAATATTCTAAATCCCATATAAATATTGCTCATAATAATCGAATATTTTCATACGAAAGGAAATGCAGGGATATAAAATATCCCCAACTTCAAAACAATGCTCTAAAATCGGAGAATTTTCTCGTTTTTGCCCACGAAAATAATTACCTAAGACAGTTTAAATATTATTTCTCTACTGGCAGAAATTAATAAGGTAAAAGAATATTACGAAATTTTTGGCAAGAAGTTTTCGTGAATCGATTTGAGGCCCAGATCATACGATAGACTATACTTAGAGCTAAAAGGAGAAGTCATCTGTGCCAGAGAAGCGCCAAATTTTACGGAAGAGGAGACTGCGAGAAAGATGGGGGGCGAGATAATTTAATTTCTGAAGATCGTCTCGACCTCGAGTTCTACGGTCGAGGTTCTTACTCGGTATAGGTTAGAATGGCAGTAAACAATTCGACATTCTAATTAGAAAATTGAGTGGTATATTGACTTAGCCGTGGCCTGGACTCACTTTATTTTGATATAGCTCTATTACCGATCGACTTACACTAAGGAATAGTTAGGAGGCAGGAATCTTTAAAATTATTGGCTTCAGGATCCATAAAAAACAGTTTAGCATCACACCCTCCCTACGGATCGTCCCCGGTGGGGTGAATGAGTTGAACGAACTGAATTTTTTTTTTTATATATTCATCAATTAAGGCTTGGGGAATTAACAAGGTTTGACGTCATCTCGACCTCTCATTTATCGCCTCTCAATCATTCATTAAGCTCTTCCACTTCCGCAGTTATGCGGCGGGTGATAACTATCCCTTTAAACTGGATGGCAAAGAAAAAGGTAGAGATGATTAAATCATCATCGTCGTTCCCTAAAGCGAAAACCACGTTACTCTGATATAATCTAGCATAATCTAATTTTCTAGCGAAAACTTAGAGCCACAACTTTCCCAAATGGAAAGATTTAAAGAAATCCACAGACTTGTTTCTAGATCATAGAGCATCATAGATATCACAAGAACAGTAAAATTAGAAGATGCATCACCAAAAAAAAAACAAAAAAATTATAAAGCAAGATTTTTAGTAATATAAATTAGCAAATAATTATGTTATAAACAAAATTACATTTACTTGAATGTGTTTTGAAGCAATATATTATTAAAGTAGTTGAGTTAGGGTATAATTTATTACTTGATAGCATGTTACTCATGTAGGTATATTATAGTTTTTTTTTTTTTCCTGTCCGAGTGGATCACAAAAGGATACTAGAGAAACACTTCGAAGACAATAGTTACTGGGTAGATTTTTTTCCCTAAATGCTAGTTTTCTTCTGGACTTCAGAGGGTGGAGTCTTTCTGCAAAAAATGTTTTATGAAGAGAGACTCCAGTATTCTTAGCATTTCGTTAATAGATTGTTTTCACTAAGAATTCGATAATTAATGTGTAGGATTCTGCAGCTTCCATTATTATATACTGATAACTAATAATTAATAGTCAAGGTAATCTTTGAAGGAACAAATTTCACAGGAACATTCAGTCACGTAGTATCGAAAATTTTGTCTTGCATTCAAAAGGTGCAACGACATAATTACTTCCGGACTGTGTCGAAGTATGCGGAAAGAAAAACATGCCATGAGGGATAAACGATTGGTTCCTCCCATTTTAGGAAGGGGGGAAAAAGTCACTGTGAGAAATTTATAAAGCACATCTCCCCGTCCTTTCGCTCTATTTTTATCGCTAGTAATACTGGTGTAGGAAGGAATAACGATCTCAACAGATCCCCCTCGTGTTTAAGTGGGTTGACGAAACGCGAAAAGGTTAAGAGGACTGAAGGAATATGACACCAGGCTCGAGCTGTAGTAAAGACCGATCGGGCCAAAATAAATAAACGACATTTCAGCTAGCATTACCAATGCTAGTAACAACGGTAAATAACTGTCGACAAAAATGAATTCCGCATCCATCTCCGGAGGTCGAAGGATCGGTATCACTCCTACGCACGAGGTGGCCAAGCTACCATGTGTTTATAGTTTATAATTGAAACAGTCAATGCTGATTTGAACCCAGGTCAAAACATTTTTATTTTATTTTTTCAGTTCTCTCAGTTAGTTCTTCCAATTAATTAACAACAAATTCTATACGATTTTTATTTATAAAATTATCAAAATTAGGCGATTTAATTATACAAAAATCGAGTTTTATGGACTTTCACACTTTAGCATTGAACCATCCAATTTTAACAGTCCGTTACTTCCGCTGTGAGCGATTACAGTAACTCGAGATGAATGACATAACATTAGTAAAGTCATTCGTTAGGTTTAAATACGATTCTGCAAGTTTTTCGATGGTGGGCCATAAATAATAAATATTTTAACTGTCCAGATATGAAAATGGATAAGCAGCATAGTCCACCTATCAACCGATATTCGCTTGAACTATCCCACATTTCTCATGCATTTACTTACTTTTTAACGTAAAATCTGATGAATATAATGCTGTATATGGGTCTCTATGATGATAAAAAATTCGAATAAAATTTAATAGAATAGCAAAAAATAAGAACTATCAATGCTGAGATTTTTTTCCCGATACACAATATTTTTCGAACAATTTGATTTTTGACACAAAAATTGCGAAAACTTTAACGAAACCGTCTGTTAACCCTTTAAAGCTAACTAATCACCATCGAGTACACAAAGCGTCAAGACGGATCGCGTTGCCAAGACGCGTCGCTTGCTTTCTTATTATCCGGTAGTAAATAGGAAAGCGACGCAATGCGACGCGTCTTGGCAACGCGACTCATCATGACGCTTTGTGTAGTCGATGGTGACTGGCAAGCTTTAGAGTTAAAAGCAATTACTCTTAATTATATAAAAATTGTGAATTTTTAATTGGCTGAGAAAGTTGTTAATTCATTAAATTGTTAGTGTTATTTTTGTACTTAGTTTTCTAGGATGGTTTTTAGAAAAAGTCGCTGTAGTTTCACCTATATACAGGATTAAATAGTCTATTAAAGACGATTTAATCCTGAGAGTCATTAAGGGATTAAATAGTCTTCAATAGTATAACCTATACGGTTATTCTATTGAAAATGAGTTTAATCCCGTTTAATGATGATGATGCTCACTCTTTTGAATGCTAAGAAAGTCTAATAGTTTTATAATTATTACAGAGAAACCTTAGAAAGTTGAACATCTACCATTCTTAAATACATTAATCTGCTGCGTTAATTAAACTCTCGTCAAATTTGTCACTAATGTTTCGACCGTTCTGCCAAATTTAATAAATTTCAGTCGAGTAGTTTAAAAGTTTAGGGAAAATACTTTCGAAGTTTGAACGTCCGCCATTTTTAAAATGGTTACGGTTAGAGGGAAGGTCTTCAAAAAGTGGTCAATATCGACTCTCCAGAGGTCGATAATAGAATCTACGGGATCGATAAACATCGAGGGATCGATTGGGAATCGATTAAATGTTTTTATTCATATACATATACAGCATCCAAAAATGCAGAAATATTGAATATTTTATTAGTAAAATATAAAATATCTATGGCTTATGTTGCGGAAATTTGAATCATTTTTGACACAAAAAATATTTTTTTGTGTCAAAAATAATTCAGACCCAAAAATATATTTTTAAAATTTTAATTTATTTATTTACTGAACTAGTACAGTTATCCAGAACTTTACCATTGCATATTTTTTATCATCATATTGTTATACTATGATATATATTAAGAATATTTTTTGTTTTTTTTATTTTTATAGAGGAATTAAAAAAATGCGGAATCGATGCAGTAAAAAAGGATTCTATTAAGGAGTTGAGACTCCAAAAAGTTTAGGGATCCGAGCTAGAGGGACAAATGATGCAGCGTCGAGGTTACTTTAACAGACTTAAGACTGGGTCTCACAGGCATAAAACGCGACGTAAATACGTCGGCGTATCGACAGTATGATGTCATTTCCTGTATATTGCTAGACGCTGTGTAGTTACGCCGAAGATGACTTTTCTTCAACTTTATGCGCTGCGCCAAGAGTACGTTGGCCATTCGTCCAATCAGAAGAGAGATTGTTTTATTTCGTAATTCAATGTGGCGAGTAGAGAAGATACGTATACGCGTTCAATAATGAAGCATTTCTGGAAGAAATGAGAAAATATCGATTCCTTTACGATAAAAAAATGTCCGATGATGATGAACTATCCATGTTGAATCAGTTAACTTCAAATGATATCACAGAAACTAGCTAATAGCTAAATAATGTCGTTTATTTACGTCGCGTCGTACGCTTTCGATCTGATCATCAGTACGCTCGACGTTTCGTGCGCGACGCATTTACGTCAGCGTATTGACGTCGCGTTTTACGCCTGTGAGTCCTAGCCTTTAATGTTATTGCAATGATTCATGAGAATCTGCTCATTAGTTCAAAATTTATTAGTGGAGATACACAGGACAGCATGGTGATCCTAAGTCTCGCTTTTCTTCAAAAAAGTATGTTAAAAATCCATTGCATGTTCTAGTATTTTACCAGTTTCTCATAAGCGTGTTTAGAATTAATTAATTTTTTAAGAGGAGATGTAAGACACTATAATAATTTATGACATGGAAGAGTTTTAAATATGTATTATGTAATACGAAAACTATAAAAAATAATTCAAGTATTGAGTCAGTATAATCATGTATATATAATGACTAACCGTTCGTTTTATGAGCAAACTAGTTTATACCTGTTCATAACGCTTCTCGATGCAGTTATCACGTTACTGACGGTCACTACCAAATGTCTGAGCACACATCTTATTTAATTCTCATTCATGGAGAATAGGGATATGGGTGCTTCCAAATTTTGCACTCATTATATAAAAAATAAACAAGTAAAACAATTGCAAATTTAAAAATATCTCCGAAAGTGTGAACAAATCATAGGAATAGGGAAGCAAATTAGTCTGAAATCTCCTCAAGTTTGATATAAAATCATATATAAAGTTTTAAAAAAGTTTTGCGTTACGTAATTTATGGACGAACGTCAAATAATTTAGGAAATAAGAATTAAAAATTCAAATTTAGGGCAAACTGATAGATCACCTGCTGGTGAAAGACGTGTCGCGTCGCATCCGGCAGCGCGGCGTCGCCTATATAGCAAGCTCTTTTTTATTAAATATATATACCTACGTCCCCCGGATCACAATGTAGTGATCGACATGTTAGTCGATCACTACATGAGTCTTTAAATCAACAATTCGTATTAGTTGATATCTACATCATGGTCTGGGGGACTAGGTATATATTCATTAAAAAAGCCTGCCACCTACGTCCCCCGGATTACAATGTAGTGATCGACTAACATGAGTCTTTAAATCAACAATTCGTGTTAGTTGATATCTACATCATGGTCTGGGGGACTAGGTATATATTCATTAAAAAAGCCTGCTACAAAGGCGATGCCGCGCTACCGGATGCGACGCGACATGCATTCCACTAGCATGTAATCTATCATTTAGCCCCATAAATCATGATTTTACAACTTGACAATTCCACAAATTTCGCGGTAACTCTTAGAAAGTAACCTAATGTGTGCTTCATTTTTCTTTAATTGGATTTTTTGTCTTACAACTATTGTTAATAGTAAATATTTTGACTTGTTTATGCTAAATTTAAATGACGCTAATTTACAGTACACGAAATGAGAGTGAATTATAGCTTATTATTAATAGAAACGAAACATTTATATTGCCTACGTTAACGAAAAACATGAATACGTAGACGATCTCTCTTCATGTTTCCGTATAAGAGCAAGATGTAAAGTTTTCTAGAGTAGCGTTAATTATCCCAATTCCGTCCCATTCCCAATATAAAGAGGAAAATCTTTCTTACCTTTAAAGTGGAACACGAAATTAGAATCCCATTTCCTTTTCAACTCCAAAACGTTGGCTGGCAATATTTGTAATTTGTTGGAAGACAAACTGATCTGTCGCAGTTCGGTGGTAGGCAAAAACAGTCCTTCAGGTAGAGTTTTCAATCGGTTGTAATTCAGAAGAAGGCTATTTAAGTTACTCAGACCATCTAAGGCGTGGGGATGGATGCGAGAGATAACATTATTGTTGAGGTTAAGTTGTCGCAAACGGATAAGATGACGAAAAACTCCCTCCTTCAGTTCCTGAATTTGATTACGATATAGGTCTAAGATATCTAAATTGGACAATCCGCTGAAAGTTTCCTCTTCTATCTCCAGTAGAAAGTTTCTGGATAAATCTAATTCTCTTAAACTGGATAGCTGATCGAACGAACGACCCTCTATGGCGCTAATGTTGTTGTCATCCAGAAACAGATCTTCTAATCGGGGCAGATCCACAAAAGTCCCCTTCTTAATTTCCTTCAACAGGTTGCCAGTCAGCGACAGTCTCTTTAGTTCTCTCATACTAGAGAAACTGCCTGACTGTAACTGGGTGATCTCGTTACTCTTCAAATCTATCTTGGATAACTTGTTCTCGGAAAAACTGTGAGGGGGGATAATTCCTAACTTGGCTTGTTGAAACTGGAGAACTTTCAAGCCCGGGATGGCCACGATCGCCGACACTGGTATGAAATTCAATTCGAAACCCGATCTAGAAACAAAAGCCAGTTCGGTGATGTTCACTTTTTGATCAAATTCGTTCCAGATGGGATCGCCTGGTTTCAAGTGGCCATGGATGTAACACCTCAAGATTAATTGTTCGCACCGACAGTAGATGAAAGATGTAATCAGATCACAACTGTCTTCATTCTGACCGTAAACGGAATAAGTCAAGTATAGCACCAAAGGCAGCAGTCCTAGTTTTCCTATCGTCATTTGTGGGTTGACTGTCGAATAAATAAAAAATAAAATAAGTCAAATACGGAAGATAGGAAGCAAACAGGCGAGAGAAGTGCGCGATGTTTATTCAAGCAGTCGCGCCTCGGCGCCTAAATATAACCGGAGTAATAATGTCCTGATGGGCAAAACAAAGCGGTTTTCTGTATTCTCTACCAAGTGTCTGTTATCCCTTTTGATCACCGTCGGTTTCGCGGCGCGCGTCCGACGTCCATTTTGATCTATTAAAAAAGTTTTTGCCCGAATTTCAGTTTTGGACGACGCCACCGAAAATATTAACAACTTAATCTTTGGACACACTACTAAATTATTGTCAGAAAATCTTATCAGAGTCGGAAGAAAACATTACAGTTTTCCATAGATTTCTAGCGTCCAATGTACTGAATTATAGATTATTTATTTTCTTATTTAAATATGGTTCATATAATAAACCAATGTTAAAAATTTTTTAACCGGTAATGAATAGAGGTCGCAAAAACCGATAAAGGATAAGATTGTACTTTGACTGCCTCGCGTTTTGGCAGCTCCGCGAGCATATATTAAAGCTGATGTTTATATGCATTCACGTACATATTAGCATCTACTTTATCGAGCACGAAAAAAGCGACTATAACGCGACGCGCACATATATGTACGCAATTCACGTACATATTAGCATCTACTTTATCGAGCACGAAAAAAGCGACTATAACGCGACTTATTTTTCATAGACGCCTCGCACTAGAGTTAGATGCGAAAAACGAAAGGCAGTCAAAGTAGAATCTTATCCGATAAGGGTACGATACTGCCGTACACTAAACTGTAAACACATCAAAAATCCTTTATTTGTTGTAACTATGGCACTAGAGTTAGATGCGAAAAACGAAAGGCAGTCAGAGTAGAATCTTATCCGATAAGGCTACGATACTGCCGTACACTAAACTGTAAACACATCAAAAATCCTTTATTTGTTGTAACTATATTTAGGCATAAAATAAAAAAAAACAACTAAATAGATTTCATTGTAATAATACAATAATTAGTCTTTTTTTCATTGTTAATTAATACAATTATTCCTTTTATTTTGCAGACTATCAGTCGAGTAAAAAGAGAAGCAATTGGGAACGAGAGGAAAAAACCGCAGGTGTCACTCGGTGACTAAGCTAGCCCATTTTACTTTATTTACTATAGAGAAGCAATTGGGAACGAAAGAGGAAAAAACCGCAGGTGTCACTCGGTGACTAAGCTAGCCCATTTTACTTTATTTACTTTTAAAACTATAATCAGGAATTATCGCGTCCTAAATCGGGATTCGCCCTTGGCAGCTTACGTATCACGGTTTCAGTACTCTAAAAACTCTTTCCGTTTGTTATCAAATATTTTAATTCCCGAAGTGAATATCTGTTTACAAACAGAACAGAATAACGCGCTTTCTCAATTTATTTATTGGATAGATATCCTTTCGTTTGTTTCGTTTAATTTCCCTGCTGCTCCGTTTGATTCGACCTGTCAAATACCGATTGAGGTCGCCAAGGGCGGTAAGATTCTATTTTGACTGCCTCACGTTTTCGAGGTTCCGCGCGTCATCTTCATATTAACGTCTACTTCATCGCGAACGAAGAAAGCGACAGGCATTAAGGCGCTCTATAACGCGTATTATTATTCACAGACGCGTTGCACTAGGGTCAGATGCGTAAACACGCGGCAGTCAAAGTAGAATTCTACCCAGAAAGGAACTAATAGAGACAAAAGCAATTTTCCACTCCGTTACGTCACGTCATTATTTTTTATTTTTTTTTTTGCGAACGGGTTATACTCGGAAATGGATGGGGTTGAAGCCCTATTATTAAACACTGATGCGCCTCATTTTCGATTGGTTTCAAGTTAGAATTGAAATACAGTACAGCATATAAAATATCCTTTCCTCTTCATCTTCCTGTAACTACTTTGCATTAATCTATACTGGATACGCCCATCTTGAGCTACAATATTTACATTTTACACTATATAAAAAATAAATTACGTATTCGGATGTCAAATTATAGAAAAGAATAGTTTCTTCTATGCCAAATTAAGTATAAATTTGCATCCTTTACAGATTTTTCCATGGCGTATCTCTTATCTTCGATAAGAAAAAACAATAACTTCCTTTATAGACCCGTTGACCGATAACGAATATCACACGTACGACCTATCAGGATTAATTCGAATGATCAAACAAACTTAGCATTATCTCAATCATTCGGAAGTTTTAATTAGTTGATGATGATACTCGGAAACCGGAGCAAAATTATTTTTTTTTTTTTTAGAAAAGAGAGTACGAAAAGTGCACTACTAAATATTCTTACCTGTGATAAATGAACGAGCAGTGGTAGTAGTTTCGTGTCTATCCGTTATTCTGGCATTCACCCAATCAAACTTCCTCATCCGAGCGTAACGTCTAGTTCGTCTCTCACCTTCCCTCTCGACTGCGACGCTTCACTTCAGATAACAGATCACGTGAGTGGAGTGGATTGGCGAAGGTTCAGGTAGGGCCGCGTAACAGGTGCAAGAAAAAAAAATAGTTTCGGTCCTCTTTTTAAACTTCATCGTTTATTAATTTATGCAGTAATCTAATTTCTTATTGTACCTAGGTGTCGTACTTCGGACTTTGATTTGCCCTTTCGGTATGGGTTGACGAACTAACGTTGCGATTTTACTGGTTACAGTTTCATTGTGATCGTGTTTATTTTACTTGTTTTTTTTTTTTTTTTTAAATTGACAGTGTGAAATAATTGTACACAATAATTCTTATCATTTTTTTTTTTTTTTTGGTCTTCTAGAACAGTTTGCTTTACAGTAATTTCAGTGATAGCCCATAAATTCTTCAGATTCTTTATCAGATAGATTGCAAATATTTAATTTTGTGGAAACTTCCCGTACCAACATTTTTATGGCTAATGCCACAGAATAATTAATATCAGGTGGTAGCTGTCATTTGTTTTATATAAATGTCGCTAGATGGCAGAGAAATCGGTATACACGTGATTAAAGTCGGTCACTATTTTTTCGTATAGGACAACTTAAATTTCGGATAATTACGGCGTTTAGAACGATTTAACGACATGGTCAGAACAATATTTGATGTGCCTTAGAGGAATAGTTGTTATGCAATATTATATAAATTTATTTAAACAATTAATCAAAATTTTTAAGCATAAGCTATACCTATGACCGAAAATCGTTTCCCAGTAACCATTTTTCGCTATTTCTAGGAATTGCATGCATAAATTTTCTCTCCTTGTTTTTTATCGGCCACCTGGAATAAGCAATCTTAGCCGCGGGTCTATTGCATTTTAAAAACCCATTTTTATGCTAATAAGCTATAGTGTCTACATACGGATATGCAGATTAAGTTATAGTTCTTAAAAATAGGACAATTATAAATTTAAATCCGCGATTAAGATTGTGAAACCAAACGTCTTTTTTTTAATGAACGATAGAGAAAAAATGAAGTTTTCCAATCGAACGAATATCGAAGAAAAATGGGCAATGTTACATCAAAAATATGTTTTGAGTTATTCGAGTTTGCCTGCTTTGAATCACGAATTTTTTTCTATTTTTAGTCGGCGAATAATGGAGTGATCAAATGACGTTACTTTATATCGTTTATTAAAGGAGTTGAAGCGCTTTCTAAATTGAGTCGCGTGAAAATAACTCTCACGATAAAGTTGGGAAAGAAAAATCGGAATGGGATAATTTTAGCGTCGAATGCAAAATATAGCCTACTGTATTCAAGTTATAATTAATATTATCTCCAAGATAATGAGAAAAGTATCAATCATAAGATGAATTTACGCTAGGCGAGCATAAACGAATAAGCATAGATGAAGGAATGGATTCGGTATAACTTACAAATAATAATGTCGAAGAATTAGTTTGGATGGACTCCTCAATGTTAGAGTAACGAAATCATCCGTAACATTGGTTTTTTTCCTCAACAAACGGATTTTTCCCAACGAACAACAACATGGCGGATGCGAACGTAAATTCGTCGATATAGCAAATTGACTTCGTTTTGATAGCCAGACGTATCCCATTTATGTTAGTAAATGTGATGACCAGATTCTGATAATTAATAAAATGAGTGTAGTACCCCAATACCGAGTATTATATCACTTAACAGACTCCACTTCGGCGGCTACGCTTTTGCTGCTCCCCAACCATTAACGGAAGCCATCCAGCCGGAGAGGGGACTTACTGGTACTAATAAATTTAAGAACAGTCGAGGAAGATTCTTGTTCAATGTAAACAGTTATCTGGAATAAATAATAAAGGAATTACAGGAATATCTCGTACATTGCTATAAGAACAGTCGAGGAAGATTCTTGTTCAGTATAAACAGTTATCTGGAATAAATAATAAAGGAATTACAGGAATATCTCGTACATTGCTATAAATCTTCATGATCGGGGAATACTGCATATTCAATGGGGAAAATGACTGTTCGTTTCTAATGGAAATTTTTGCATTTAAAAAAATAGTTTATTGATTAACTTAATAATGGAATATAGAATTATATATATATAAGACGGTTAAACAAGAAAATGCAATTAAATCTGAATTATTATTTTACAGCAACATAGGTTTTTTTGCCAGTGAAATTGAACTGTTACTGTCACTAAGATTGTGTGCAAACTTATCGGATATTTTTATATATAGTGTATACATTACATATATACTGTATGTATGTATGTAATGTTTATACCGTGTGTGTATCATCCATGCTGAGTATGTGTGCACATGTATACATTACATATATACTGTATGTATGTATGTATGTATGTAATGTTTATACCGTGTGTGTATCATCCATGCTGAGTATGTGTGCACTTACGTGTGCGTTTAGCAGGGCCGGCTCAACATACGATCGAGCGGAGCGCCCAATCAGGGCGCTGGCGCATTTTGTGTTTTATTATTATTATTATTATTGTCAACAGATGACGCCACATACCATTCTGGAAGAATACTATGTGGCGGGGCGAAACAAGAACTTCTGTGAGGCTGCCGCAAGGTGTCGCTGAGATCGAAAATTATCAAAATGTCAGAATGAACCGTTTAATGGCGAGCGCGTTTACCGGGCGCGAGTAAGGACACACGGGGTCCGGGTCGAAGGACACAGGCGAATGAGGATACGATACACAGGCAATTCTATAAACAAAAACATTTATT
>AYEL01054685.1:0-11066 GCA_000484575.1 Olivierus martensii
TTAAATCGTCATCCATTATTACTATAGCTGACTACACGTTGTTTACAAATCATGTTTATAAAATTTCCCATTAGATGGCGAATACTAACGAAAATTCTAAAAACGTGTCTGAAATCAACCTTAAAGTACTTTTATGTTAAAGTCCTTTAATGCTTAACGTAAAGTACTTTATGTTTTTGTGTCTGTAGCAGGTATTACTTTAATGCTTAACGTAAAGTACTTTATGTTTTTGTGTCTGTAGCAGGTATTAAATAGGATCCATTAAATTCTATAGAAAGTTTTTTTTTGCGTCAACTAAAGATTCCAGAAAATACGAGTATCTTCTAACTCCTAACTGCGAATTTCTGGACTTTTGCTATGATATTAGTTTATTTTATTATTATTTTTATTTGTTTTTATCTAGCAAATTATTTTATTTATAATAATTTATCATGAACCCCCGAAATACAATTTTTTTCTTGTGGACCCCCTCAAAGCTTCTTTGGACCCTGGTTGGGAAACGCTGGTCTATATATAATAATAGTATAATTATATAAGCTATGTAAAGATTGATTCCCATCAACGATCAACGATATCTATGTAGAGTCCATTTCTGTCCGGAGGCCTTTCTCTTAAATTTTTCGAGTTGTTTGTGTAGCGTGTTTGTATCACGTGATATTCTCAACACGTCTCGTATTGAGGGTCACGTGGTACAAACACGTTACACAGAAAACCGTACTCTTGACACTCAACACGTATCTCACGGTTACTCCCTTAACGTGTTGGCCACACATGCAGTATAGAGTAGCCGAGATCACTTAATAACCATTAGTTGAAAAGAGGCTAAAACAGCAAACGAAAAAGGAAAATAATTTCAGAGTCGGCCGGATTGGCCGCGTGGAAACGCTTCGACTTTCCACTCTGGAGGACCCGGGTTCGAGTCTCGGGTCCCACCCCTTGAAAATATTTATCATGGGGTCCGGGCCCGGCCCGTCGACTAGTGAAATCGCAGACGACATAGGCTTATCTTTTGCAATATGATAAAAAGTTAATTTATACTGTATCCGGCTGACCCCTCCGCAGGGGTGGGCAGCCTGTGGAAGGGCTTGTTTCGCCCCGCTACTTAGTATTCTCCCTGAATGGAAAGTGGCGTCATCTGTTAACAAAAAAAAATAATTTCAGATTTTTTGTCAATAGATAATATTACTTTTTAATTTGCTGATTATTAAGTAGTAGGGCGAATACGATTCCTGCTCTGTGTAGCCGTAGTGGAAGTGTACTATGCTCTGGAGGATCAAGGTCGGCCGGATGGCCGCGTAGTAAAGCTTTGGCTTACCACCCTGGAGGATCCGGGTCCCACAGCTCCAGTTTCTCCAGAGAGGTCCGGGCCCAGCCCATTGAACTCCATCCTTCAACCATCCGGTTGACTCCATCATGAGTGTTGGCCAGCCTGTGATGGGCTCTATAAGTAGCCGCCACTAGATACAGTATATACCTCGTGCGATATGGCGGCTTAACTTACTTAACCAACTGGAGGATCAGGGTCCAAATTTCTAGTTTTTCAGGGTGAATTCGAGTCCAGCGCATTGAACTCTATCATCCATTTAATAGCTGACCCGTCAAGGGGGTGAGCGACCCGAAATGGGCTTGGAACCCGAAGTGGACCCCATCGGTTAGTGCCCACTTGGCGGAAAGCTGAGTTAAACAACAACAACAAAATACAATTCCTGTTATAAGATGCCACTTCTATGAAACAGAACTGTAGAGAATGAGGATTGACGGCCGAACCCGAACCTTCCGAACTATTTTCCGAAGGGGTGGGATTCGGAATTGAAGGCTGGTTCTCTGAGGGAAAGCCGAAGCGTTTCTATCCAACTAATCCGTCTAACAAAGACTATTTTTTGTCAACTTATGATGCCATTTTCCACTCTTATATAGTACTAAGTGGCAGGGCGAAACAAACTCTGCCTCAATCTACTCAGGCAGAGGTTAAAGTTAAGTTAGTTAAGCTGCCATATCGCACGAGGGATATACTATATCTGGAGGCGACCAATTATAAAGCTCATCACATGCTGGCCAACACCCTTGATGGCGTCAACCTAATGGTTGAAGGATGGGGTTCAACGGGCCGGATCCAGACACCTCCTGAAAAACTGGAGGTGTGGGACCGGAATCCTTCAGGGTGATAAGCCACAGTTTTACCACGCTATCATCCAACCGATCTACTCATGCAGAATAGTCAGCTGATTGTGAAGGCGTGGATCTACGGGTCGGGACCGGATTCCATGAATAATTTTTCCAAGGATGGACCCGAGAATCGAATCTGGGTCTTCAAATGGAAAGTCTAAGCTTTTCCACGCGGACATATAGACAGATGGGCACGTGGTAAAGCGTTAGCTTACCACCTTAGAGCATCAGGGTTCAAATCCAGTCCCAAACCTGCAGTTTTTCAGGATAGGTCCGGGCCCCGGTTCGTTGAACTCTGGATGACTCCTCATGCGTGTTGGCCAGTCTGTGGTTGGGTCTATAAATGGCCGCCGCCAGATAAAGCATATCCCTTTTTTGCATATTTTACGCCCCTTTCCAATCAGGGAGATTACTAAGGATTTTTTTGCATATTTTACGCCCCTTTCCAATCAGGAAGATTACTAAGGGAGGGGCCAGTTCCAACCACGGGCTGCACCCACACCTGTGGAGGGGGCCGAATGGTGAAGGACGGGGATCGCCGGGCCGGGCTCAGCATCTCGAAAAACTTTTCAAGAGTTACCAAACCCGGGTCCTCCTCCGTGGCACGTAGACAGCGTTACTACTCGGCCATCCGGCCGCCAGAATATCCCATTAGGATATGGCTGGTTAAACAAAACTATCTTAACCTAATCCACGCGGACGGCCGGATAGCCGAGTGATAACAGTGATAACGCGTTGGCATGCAACGCAGAAGGACACGGGTCTGGTATCTCCTCAAAATTTTTTTTCGAGTTCTGGGCCCGCCTTCACATCCGTCCCATCCAAGGATGTGGGTGCAACCTGTGGTTGGAACTTCTCTGCCCCTAAATAATCTCCCTGATTAGCCTTCACCATCCAACCTCCTCCACTGGTATGGCTGGAACTGGCTCTGCCCCTTAGTCATCTCCCTGATTGGAAAGGGTGTAAAAAATGCAAAAAAAAATTAATTATGCGGTCAATTCGGCCTATGCGAATTGTTCTATTCTATAATTATATACATAAAAATTAATAATAAAAATTTTTTTATGAATAATCAACATTCAAGTTATATTTTACAGTACCGTATTTAATTTATTTTATTTTAAAAAATGAAATTTACCGAATTAGATGGCAACGTTATTGTTATGATTAGCATTTAACTGTATGCTCTAAGATCGGTATGTTACGTCTTTTAATTAAATCATTTGTTCGGTTTAAATTATTTATTATTTAGTTCATTTTGTTGTTAAAATTATAATTTTAATAAATGGTCGTAATAATTTTGTAATAAATAATGTGATTAGTTTTATTATTAATGAAATCGAGGGTTGTAGTTCCTAACACACCTTCCAAAAAGTAAATTCTTCATTTCAAAACAATAAACAAGTATAAAGTATCTTCGAATCGACTAAATAGTAGATTATCTGCTTGTGGAATGCGGGTTGCATTATATCGCGCGGCATTACACTGTATAACAGGCTTTTTTAATGAATTTATACACGTCCTCTAGACTACATGTAGAAAAAGATATACCTAGAAAAACTACATTGTAGTTTAGAAAATTATATATTGAATATATATATTAAAAGATGCAACGCAACACGCCTTTCACTAGCAGGCAATCTACCATTTTGCCATAATAGCATACAATGTACAAAATTATATGATGTTCTACTTTACGAGTCCACAATAGTTTATTAAAAGTAAAATGTTTTCAATATTCACAAAGGTGATCTTCAGTGCCAACCAGTGAATGGCATTTGTATACAGAATAATTAAGTGAACTAAATTCTGATTTGGATAACAGAAAAGAAAAGACAACAGCAATCGTATTTCATGAAACAAAAATATTTTTAATAAAGCACTTTCACAATCTACCCATTTTAGTACAAACTGAGCAAATATACATGAAACATCACATGTCTGATACATGATACTAATCCATCCCTCAATGATAAATGCTACTCTTTCCTTTGACTACAAAAATAAATTTTTTACATGTGCACATATTCCACAGCATGAGTTTAATGTAAGATGATAAATAAAAGATAGGTTGTGTTAGTTAGTGCTATTACAACATTTAAAAGGATTGTTAGAAAATAAACATATAGAAAGTAAAAAATACAGGTAGGCCTCAATTAGTGCGAGTTCAAATAATGCGATATTCGATTACTGTGACTTATAAAAATGATATCGTTTTTCACTTAGTGTGAGCAAATATTCAATTAATACGAGTTGTAATCATAGACCAGTCTTACTAACAAAGGTCTGTCCCCTTTTATGATGCCAATTAACAAAGTAATGTTAATTTTCGATTAGTAAAACTGGACGAGGAGCAGTCCAAGAACAGTCACTTGGCTTGCATCAGAAAGATGGGCTTTTCTGCCATTAGCTATTTAACATTACTATTATTCAGCTTTGATTTGTAAAGATTTTTGATTGATATAAATTGATTTTTATTTTGGTTTTGATTTGGTGGTTGGTTTGATGATGGTATGAGATGCAAGTTCCTGGTAAGTTATTAATTTAGATGATGAACAACAATGTAAAATATGAAAATAAGTATTTCTTAAATAGTATTGTGGTTATTCATTGTGAGATTGACTAATGGCCAGAATCTCACAAAGCAAGAACCAATTACCATATTTTACATATAGTTAATACTTCGAATAGTTCAAGAAATTCATGGGACCCATTATTCACATTAATTGAGGCCTACCTGTATACATAAAATACAAAATATAATAATATTAAATACAGGGAAATATATAAAACACTCGTATCAAATTGGTCATTGTGCCACAATCATATAATGTCTATGATATGGATTTTTTTAAAGTACTTCATGAATTCTCAAACTGCTAATAAGTTATCGACATCTTTTTTTGTTTATAAGTCCAATTTATAGAATACTGATGATAATAGTGAAATCACATTATTAAAAATATTTTGGTTTGAGAAATAAATTGATTGTTCTCTCTTTTACAATATAATTATTTAAAGCATCAATAATTGAATCATAATTCACAAATATTGTTTCTATTGATTTTGCTTTCTTATCTTGTAACAGAGATTTTAGTTCTAAAAATCTGTTTAGAATGGACCATTTCTTGGTCATTGTCGAAAAAATTTATATTTATTAGTTTCAAAAAAATTAACCACTTCCATGCAACAATACACAGGAGATTGACTCCTTAAGTTCAGAGAATGTCTGACATGAGGAATATAAATAGTATAGGCATTTTTTCTAGTATTCTTTGCTGTGTGCTTTTATACTTCCCAGATATATTAACTGCATTTGCATTTATTGATGTCATTTCCAAAATTTATGAACCTGGAAAATATGTTGAGTTGTATAGCTGCATGATACAGCACTGTAACAGGAATACTATTCACACATGCAATTAACACTATTAAATTCAACTTTTGCATGTGTGAATAGTATTCCTCCCATGATGCTGTTTGTGAACTATATGAGTTTGTTTGGCAGTGTAAAGTGGAGAAATGATAAAGCTACCATTAACCATCTTGGGGATCCAAATTCCACAGTTCCAGTTTTTCAGGGGTCCAGGTCCAGTCTGTTCAACCTTTTAGTTGACTTTATCATGGATGTTGACCAATCTATAATGAACATTAAAAGTGGCCAATGCCAGATACAAATCATACAATATATATCATGCAGTATGGTAGTTTAACTAAACCTAATCAGGATAGCCTGGAAAAATATGAAGAAAAATATATCAAAATATTATTAAATGCAAATTTATGAGGTTCCTAAAATTTTGGGACCTAGGCTGCAACCTAATAAACCTATAGGTAAATCTAGCTCTTTTGAGCATAATCATGATACAGTGGTGCCTTGCAATTTGACACTAATCCGTCGCCGAAGTAATGTTGAATTGAGAAATTGTTGAATTGCAGGACAATATTTCCCATATAAGACTACATAAAATAGATTAATTCGTTATTGGTCCCCATCTCACTCCCCTAACAGGTGAGGTGAGAGAGATACACTATATTATTTACTTTATTATATGTGTTTTACTATTGTATAACACACTGAATTATAAAATACACTATTTTATACACAACACACAATTTATTAGCCCTTGGATGTTGGAATGAAGTCTTCCAGCAGACACCCTAGCATCCATAATCTCTATTGCAAAACATTGCCACAGTTATTCTAGGAAAGCCAAACTCAATATACATTTTAATTTGTTCTACTTTTCTGCACTTTATCTACAATTTTTTTTCTTCGTCTCTTTGCTCAATTGAGTGTTCTTTTTGGAATTATTCCTCTGGTCAGTTCTCTTTGAATCCATCCTTACATTTCACAAGAAAATAATAATAATCACAAATTTTTTACTTTATTGAAAAATGTAAAATGGAAAATTAACACAAACAGCATGGGCAAACACCAAAGTAGCCCAAAAAGAACTGACAAATAGCAAATAATAGGGCAAACACCAAAGTAGCCCAAAAAGAACTGACAAATAGCAAATGGCTGGCAAACACCAAAGTAGCCCAAAAAGAACTGACAAATAGCAAATGACTCAGCAAACACTAAAGTAGCCCAAAAAGAACTGACAAATAGCGAATGACATCACCACAATTCCACACGTGCATGTGCCAACCCATGAAACTCAAATGTCGAATTGCGAGACCAACGAATTGTGGGATGTCGAATTGTGATTACTATGTTGTGATCCTGGAGTTTGTTCTTTGTAGTCATCCCTGTCTCCGGCTTCTGCTGATTGTGCCCTTTAGCCTTGTGTTTGTGTGTATGCTTTGGTTCTCTCATCATTGTGCCCTTACTTTGTGCTGGAATGACTCGAGCTTTTTCTGCACCTCTTCTGTAGTGTTTGTGCTGGAATCCTTTATCGTGGTGCCTCTCCTGCTTGTGAGCATTCTTTGCCCCTCCTCCCTCTCCTTTTTGCTGGATCCCTTCATTGCGGCGACTCCTCTGCTTTGAGTGTTTTTGTCACCTCTTCTGTTGTGTTTGTGATTTGTGTGCCCAGTATCTTCTATTCTTTGTGCTTCCTCTGTTCCTGCTTTTGCCATGTTGAGTGTTTTGGTGCCCCAGATTGGTTTACTTTTCAGCTGTTGGACTCATCCCATCCTACAACTGCTGAACTCATTCCTCAAGTTTTCAGACTGACTTACTTTTCAGCTGGACTCATCCCACACTACAACTGCTGGACTCATTCCTCAAGTTTTCCAGACTTCTAGACTGACAAGGAGAGGACACAGCTGACTATCCACTGATTTTGATGAAACTGAACTGATGTAATCTAGAACAAAAAATATCGAATACATGTCCGGGCATTTGTGCCAATGCGCCTTATAAATAAAAATATTAGCGTTTAAAATTTAGGTTCAGTGAGCTTAAGAAATAAAAAAGAGAAAAAGAGTGCTTCTAACGCTATGCTTGTAGCATAGTGTGTTCGTGCCGATGAAATCACTGATTATCATTTGGAAATATACACACAAAAAGTTTCCAATATTAACTGATGATATTGTGCAGAAAATTCTGTCCTGTTTCAGATCAACATACTTGTCAGAATCAAATATGAACGTCAAAAAAAAATCAAGAAACCAATAGCATAAAAAAGTCTTAATTTTTCATCATGAAATTTAAAAATCAGATATTGATTTTAGCTACTCTATGAAAGGTTTTATTGTTATAATCGTCTCTTGATTTTAAAATACTCATACAGACCCCTAAAAAAAGTTTGTAAAATTGAAAGTTCATAAATAGGAATGGCATTAATTAACATTAGAGACATTTTGGGACCAACTAAATAATTTGTAAAAACATGTTTTTTTACAAACTTCCAATTTACAAACTACAAGTCCAATGTATTTATAAATCATTTTTTAAATTAATTATTTTTTATAATATTTCATATTTTAAAATATAATAGTAAAACCTTTCATGCAATAAATTAAAGCATAATTACATTTTATTTTATAAAATGGATATTCTTGTATATGTTTGATTATCCAAAATTATTTGATTATTTGAACAGCCTTGATCCCAGTTAATTTAGGTAATAAATGCTCTACTGTGTATGCATGTATTTGTTTTAAATTTTATAAAATATTTAATTTTCATAGTTTCCATAATACAATTCATTCATTCATTTCATGATTATTGCAAAGAATTGACAGTTTTTTCATTTATAAAATAGCTATATTATATTATTTACTATCATTCTATACAATAGCTATATTTATTTTATTTACAACTTACAAATGGTATATTGCAGGAGTGTTCAACCCATTGATTGTGGAGGGATTTTTGATCGATCTCTTGTTTATTCATCCCAAGTTTATTCCTCCTTATAAATTTAATTAAAACTGAAACAATAATTTATCATTATTTTGAATTATTTTTTAATTCTTTTTAAATGTATTGCTATTGTTTGTTTATTTTTCATTAAAATTGTGAAATCACTGATTATCATTTGGAAATATACACACAAAAAGTTTCCAATATTAACTGATGATATTGTGCAGAAAATTCTGTCCTGTTTCAGATCAACATACTTGTCAGAATCAAATATGAACGTCAAAAAAAAATCAAGAAACCAAAATACAAATGATCATTTGGATGATTGTCTGCAATTGGCATCCAAATCAGGTTGATACTTCATATCAATCTGATGATGAAAATATTGCAAGCTCCATACAATGCCAAATTTCACATTAACTTTTTTTTTAATCAATCAGCATTTTCAGTAGCTTATAAGTCTGTAATCAATCTGTTGTTTTTTCTAACTTTGATTTTCTAAAATACAGAGATATTTTATTTCAGTATATTTATTTTATTAGTTGAATTAAAATAATTAAAAGTGATAAATAAATTTTTAAATATACAAATAGTTTTTAGGGCTGGGAGAGTGGTCCTCCGAAGTGAGTGAGTGCATTTAACTGCATAGTTGAATGTAATCAAATATCAGGTTGAGGGATCGTGAATGTGATCTTTATATGAGAGTAGATCACCGAATAACTTAGTATAGAAAGTAATTCACATGGTAAAAAAGGATGAATATCTCTGGTATATTGTATATATTTGTGGATTAACCAGACATTTGTTTATCAGATCTAAAGTCCCATCCCATAGGAGGCCATATAAGAGAGAGTCTACTATATTATATATCTTCATTTTCTTTATTATAAACAGGAGATTTCATTTCAAATTGAATTGTTTTTCGTGTGAATTGGATGTTTGTTGATATTATATTAAATAATAAATAATTTTATTGTATTCCTCTCGCATATAAATTCTCTGAATGGTTGATAATAAAATTAATTTGAAAAGTGTTCATTCTGTTGTGATGATGTAAAAATGAGAGAAATTCTTACTAATTAGGGGAATAATAAATTTTGAAGTAGCTAATATTTTACGGACTAGTCTTGCCCCCTATAGTCCATAAAATCGAGGTTTTACTGTACTTCTAAGAGTATTTTAATTTTGATAGCTCTATTAATTTGCTTGTTGAATAACTATTTGAGCTTTTTGATATATCATGCCTTCAATATTGTTTTCAGTTTATTGATATTGATTTGCCAGTGGCTTATAAATTGGTCATGAGTGTAATGATAAGCATGTGTTAGTTCATTTGTTAACTGATATGTTTAGTGGCGAAGTTTGTGGAAGCATATTTTAGCATCTGAAGTAGTTACTTTCAGGCAAATGGTCTTTATGTTAGCTAGAATTCTGGGTGAGTTGACAGGTAACTTTATATTATAGAGGGAAGTAGGAAATACACTGTTCAATTTGCATTGATTCAAAAATTGTAAGATTCTTTCTTCTCTACTTATTTTCATTTTATACTTTCTTGTAGTGTTGAAATATTTCCATGCAGATTGGCTCTGCCATATTCAAAACTAACTGCTTTATCTAGATATTCAACTTAAAACACAAGCACTGACAGTAGTAGGTTATTCAAAATGAAACTTTGTTTTAAGAGTACTTTCAACTGCTATAGAATCGTCATCAGCTCTATATTACAAATAACACAAGAACGGTTTAACAAAAAGAATATAGAAGCTTATCAGTGTTCTATTTATAAAAGATTTAAGAATTCAAATAATTTTAAGTGTGTGTAAAACTGAAAACCAAAATAAATACACTCAGCCCTCGATTTACATGGTAGAAACGTTCCTGGAAAAATCATGCAAACCAAAACCATGTAAAACAAGATGCAGAATTCATTCAAAATAGAAGGATATGTTAAATTAAACTGTAAACTGTGTAAATCGATCTAAAGAATGTAATGAAAAGTCAAGGATATGTTCTTTATAACCGTGTAAAATGAGATAAAGATTAAAGGAAAAAAGGGGATTGGTTCATTAATTTTTAGACACAATATAATGCTTATACTTTTTCAATTTATTTTTGAAAATGAAAACATAAAAGGGGATTGGTTCATTAATTTTTAGAGACAATTTAATGCTTAGGGATTGGTTCATTAATTTTTAGACACAATTTAATGGTTATACTTTTTTTGGTCCATTAATTTTTAGAGACAATTTAATGCTTATACTTTTTCAATTTATTGATTCATTAATTTTTAGAGACAATTTAATGCTTATACTTTTTCAATTTATTTTTGAAAATAATATAAACATTAATTAATATCAAAATTGATACTAAAAAACAAATTAACAATATTCTGTACAAATAAAAATCAATAAAATCATTCAAATATAAATAGGCGAGCTGCAAGCATGAGTTGAGTTTAGTTGAACTGCAAGACTTGGACAGTAAAAGTTAATAGTGAGCAATATATTGTGAAAGCGAAAGTGGACTAAGAAGAACTGTGAGTTATTCTGAATTAAAGACATAGATTAGTGTTGTATGAGATAATTAT
>AYEL01054686.1:0-15083 GCA_000484575.1 Olivierus martensii
TTATTAATATTTATTAATAATACATTAAATATTAATAAAAATATCAAATAAAATAAAAATTTATTTTAATTATGTGAATTATTATTTTTTATTTTTTAAAATAAAAAAAAAACATCAAAGAGATACGGGGCTTGAAGCCGCAACCTTGAGATTACGGGATCGGCGCAAACACACTATGCTACGAGTGTAGCGTTAGAAGCTCTTTTTCTTATTTATTAGTTATTTCTTAATTATTAGTTCTTCTATTCTTATTCTTAATTCTTAATTATTAGTTCTTCTCTAATTTCTTATTTATTAGTTATTTCTTAAGCTCGCCGAACTTAAATTTTAAATGCTAATATTTTTATTTATAAGGCGCACTGGCACAAACGCCCGGACACGTATTCGATATTGTTTGTTCTAGATTACATCAGTTCAGTTTCATCAAAATCGGTGGGTAGTCAGTTGTGTCCTCTCCTTGTGAGTCTTCTTGACAGATGGATTCTCCTCTGTGGCTTCATTTATTATTATTATTACTATTATTATTATTATTTTTTTTATTTTTTTTTAATCTCCGTTGCAGGACCTCCTGGTCCCAGGCGTGTCTGGTTGCTCTTCTCTTTACTATTATTATTATTTTTTTTTAATCTCCGTTGCAGGACCTCCTGGTCCCAGGCGTATCTGGTTGCTCTTCTCTCCCTTCCTCTAGTGATCTACCACACTTCTCTTGACAGAAACCTTTCAATTTTTCTTAGCTTCCCTTACTCTTCTCACTTCCTTTCCTTTTCTAGGGTCAAACCTATGAGTATGCCCTCTGAACCTTTTATCTATTATCTATTATAAATATCAATCATCCAGCAGAATCAATGAAAGATATAAATTAATAAAACACAAATGCTCACACTGTAATCAATCTGTTTATTATTTTCTTTATCACTAGATTTTCTTTAAATATCTCTTGTTGTTACATACTCCAACAACTTAAGATTTAAAACTCTAAAATGCATTGAATATTTATTTAAAGTCACTCATCAAGGGTTTTCATATTTGAAGAAAAGGAAGAAATAAATAAATTCACACACTCCTATCATAATATTTTTAATAGAGTGTTATTGTTTTTTATTAAGTTCATAATATATTGTCAAGCATTTGTAGACCATAGGTTAAAAATTGCTGTCCTAGCCCCTTTCTAGTCTATTTTTATAGAGTATTCATTGGCTTAAATCACTTTTCATTGGCCAGAAATTATATCATTTTTATGCTCATGCAATCTATTAATTAAATTTCTTTTAATTGTTATCCCTATATATTCTTCAGTTATGTCTAAGTCTTTGTTGTGCAGCAGAATCATATAAACACCAGCTTTATGGGTATCTTAATAGTGGTCTTTTTTATTTCTAAGGACACTATAGATTGTGAGTTTCTTCTGTAGACTATTTTCTTTTAAGAGGTAAGAGGTTTTTAAGATACTATAAACAAACAAGGGGGTTTCCAATAAGAGATGAGACAAATATTTGGGAATATTTTTAATCCCTTTGATTATTGTTTTATATTATTCAGTAAGAGAATATTTTAAATGTCATTTAAAAAATTACAGTTAAAATATACTGGTGATTATATAATTTATACATTGTCAATAATCAGAAGGTTATTGGAAAAAGAAGAATATGCAGAAAAGTGCATAACAGAAATTTGAACTTTAAAAAAGATTTTATAATTTGATTATATATATATTGCATATTTGAAAATTTTCAACAAAATTTTTTTTAATATAAAATGTTTTAACTTTAATTCAGTTAAAATGTGAATTTAAATATTTGTTTTGAAAAATCTGTATTTGTATTTTAATAGATAGAGTGTAAACATATAAATATAAAATGATGAGCTGAAAGATTTAAATTTTAATCAAATATAAATTAAACTATATTTTTATAAATTAATAGTAGTATTATTTACAGAGACTGTTATACAAAAAAATTTTGATGTAATTTCTGTGTTTTTATTATAGATGTTTCTTTAGTATGTCACAACAAAAAGCACTTCCACAAAGTAAAGAAGCTTTATTGAAATCATACAACAAAAGATTAAAAGATGATATTAAATCATTAGTAGATAATTTTGTAGAGATTGTTAAATCAGCTCGAATTGGTCAAGATGAAGATAGTCAGTTATTTCGTATGACACAAACAGCTCAAGATCAGTATGAAATGCATGTTCGTGCAGCAAATATTGTAAGTAAATTAATATTTAATATGCAATGTTTATATAAACAAATAACAAAATTAATATAAACAAAAAGGAGCAATATATTATCTTTCAATGTTTCTTTTCCCACAAAAATTGATAACATATGAACTCAAATCTAATTTATTAGCAAAATTATATCTAAATTTATTTAAAATATTTATAAGATTATTATTCATTAATTAATTAATTGATTATTTATTAGAAAATGTTATAAGTAGTAGTAGTACCTCTTCAACTTTTATTTAGGAAGTTTTTGATTTATATTAATTTATTAGCCAGCTATCATAGATACTAAAACTTCCAAGTAAAAGCCTGAAAAGGTGACACTACATTAAATTTATTTCAGTATTTAAATCTCATTTTTTGACATTTGGTTTGGAATGAAACTTGGCACCATTTTAGATTTCTACTCTAAAATTTAGGTTATCAAACTGGTAGAATAGAACTTAGCCAATTTTTTTACATTTTATGTTTTTGGTAGGATATCAGTACTTTTTGCTAAGTTGTTATATTGAATAAACACGCTAAATAAACAATACTCTGAGATATAGAACTTTGCCATTTTTCACATTTATGTTTTTGGTGAGCTACAGTTTTTACAACAAGCCCAACCAGCAATAATGTATTTTAACTTGAAAAGAACTTCTGTAATACTGTTGGTTTAAATCAAAGTTTCAAATTTATTTTAAAATAAATTTTAATTCTTTGTGCAATGCCATTTTTTCCTTTTAACCAATGTTTATGCATTATCTGTTTCATATAAACAGTATTTTATTGGGTTGTGTGGAAAGTAATTTCATTTTTTTTTTCACAAAAATGAATGACAATTTTTTTATAGTATATAAATATTTTATTTAATTATTTTTTTATAGTATATAAATATTTTATTTAATTATATATTGACCATTTGTCCAACACATGTGCCATCTTTGTAATAGCATGATTCCATGCTAATAGAATTTCTGATCTTTTCTTGCAAAAAATTGATTTTGGTCCAACACATGTTGCCTTCTTTCTGGTAGTAGCATGATTCCAGTTCATAGAATTTCTGATCTTTACTTGCAAAAAACAACCAAGTGATTTTTGACATCCTCATTTAAACTAAATGTTTTGTCATCTAAACAATTCTGTAAAGACCAGAATACGTAATAATCAGAGGTTGCCAGTTATGGCAAATATGGTAGGCATGGTGGCACATCCCATCTGAGCTGTAATAGCTTCTGGTGAGTCATCAAACTTGTATGAAGTTTGGCATTGTCATGGCATTGATTAACGGAAAAGGTATAGCGTTCTATGACTTTTCTGTTAATCAAAACATTGTGCCATTTCTGTTAATCAATTCTGGCCTTTTCTGTTTGATGGAATCACTCAATTTGTCCAATTGGTGGCAGTAAACTTCCGAATTAATTGTGGAATTGTATGGAAGAAGCTCAAAAACAACAATTCCCTTGAAATCCTACCAAACAAAGAGCATCATTTTTTTGACGAATATTGAGTTTCGGAGTGCTTTGAGCCAGTTCATTTCTTCTGCTCCATGTTCACTTGCATTCAACTTTGTTGTAAACAACCCATTTTTTATCAACAGTTATGATCCACTTAAGAAGGGATCATTTTCTTCACGTTTGAGCAGATGTCGATGCGATGGATCAAATCTTTCTTTGAGAACATGTGGAACGCAAATATCAACGTTTCAACTGGTCATAAACAGTTGAATTCAATAAATTCAGTCTTGTAGCAATTTCTCATGTTGTTATCAGCGGTTGCTTCAATTAATACCTTTATTTTGTCAGCACCAGCTTCAGTTAACTTTCCAGCATATAGTGCATCTTTAACATCAGAATTGTCAGAATGAAATTTTGCAAATCAATCTTGTCATTGGCATTCTGTTAACACATCTCCCTACACCTCACATAACATTTTTCTTGCTTGAACATCATTCTTACTTTTTTGGTAATAAAAAAGCAAAACATGCCAAGAATCTCCATTTTATTTTCCATTTTTGATAGGACACCAAAAAAAATAACTGCACAGAATCAAAAAATTATACCTTGAAATATCAGGTGTCAAAATTTATAATGACAGTATGGTTTAGAATGAAATTGGTGGATAAAAATACAACTAATGCCACTGGCGGGGAAAAAACAAAATTACTTTCCGAACAACCCAATACTACAGGTGTAAAAGTATGATCTTCAGCCATAATCATGAGAATATTTTGTAATAACCGATTTTTTTGTTTTTTTACTGCACACTGCTGTGAGACTAGATTTCACTCTGAAGCAATTGAGTGCATTGCCTATATAGCAGTCTTTTTAATAAATATATATATATGGACCATTTATTCTGAAAATGGTGTAAGTCCATTTTTAAAAAACTGAAATATTACATTAATTTAGTGTAAACTTTATATAATATCTCATTGTTTTTAAAAAATGGACTTACACCACTTTCAAAATAAATGGTCCATATATATATGTATCCTCTTGGATCATAATTTAGAGTTTGACTAATACAAATCTTATATTTTAATTAAAGATTTGTGTCTGATTTAATTAAAGGTCTCTATATTGTGGTCTGATTGAATGCATGTATGTATTCATTAAAAAAAGACAGCTATATAAGCTATGCCACACTGCCAGATACAATTCAATGCAATGTGCTTGATTGCTTCAGATGAAGTAAATAATAAGTAATTGAATTGAAAAAATTAGCATTTTCAGAATTTTTTCTTTACCTGTATCCTATAACCTATACTTGTGCTAAATTTCAAGTCTCTGCATCTATGGGAAGCATTCTAATTTTGATGAGTGAGTCAGTGCCAAAATTTTTGATTTCCTGCGGCCTCTATTTCCTAAGCATTTTGATATTAAAACTTGAAATTTTTGCAGGGTCATGAGGAAATAAAGCTTAACAACATGTACAATTTTCATGTTGTTAGCTTAATTGGAAGTGAAGTTATGGAGGAGGCAAAAAGGGCTTAAATTGGTTTGTATAAATATACACATGTGTAAATACCATGAGAACTTGGCCTGGTGCACTGCAGTGCACCTTAATTTATAAGTCATCAAAAAGACTATTTTTTTAATTTTTTATATTCTTGAGATCTCAGTTTAGCAACAAGGACAATTAAGTATTTATTTTATATCAGTACAAGCACTACTGGAAGTGTTAAAGCAGTTGAGATGATCATTATCTTGGAAATAATTTAATTGAAAACTATAAAATTAAAACTTATTCAAATATTATGATTAGACTATAGTCACTGGTGTTACTCTTCTAGATAATCTACAACTTTTTCAAAAACTCCCTTAATTATATCTTGAAGATGTTTGGATATCTATGAAGCTTTCTTTAATGCCAATATTATATTTAGGTACAATCAACTCTCAATTTGCATGTTATTTGAATTGCACAATTTCAATTTTGTTTAAAAAAATGCTACAAATTTTCATTTTACATTCTACAATTTCTGTTTAATACTATTTAAGATTAACAAAAAATATGCATGTGTTTATTAAAATGTCTGTTAACAGCCCCACAAATAAAATCCTTGGTTTATCTAGGCTGACAAGATTCTTGTCTGACTTGATAAGAAATAAATTTTAATAAATCAGGACAGGTAAGAACTCTGCCAGCACAGATAAGAAATCATGCAACTATTATATCTGTGGAAATAAATCTATTAGTCAGATGAGGAATACATCAGTAAGACCTCTAAGACATTAAGAAAGAGAATTCTCATCTAGCCATATAAACTATAGGACATTTGACCAGGTGATAAAAATCAAGGACTTCCTGACTATATAAAGTAGTCCTTGACTTGCAACCAACTCATACTTACAATGGCAATGCCATAGATAAATTTTATTATTAATCAATGCAATTGACCTCTGTTCTATTCCATGGCCCCAATAGAATGATATACAGAAAGCATCTTTTTTGTGTCTGGTTCTTGTATTTTTGTGTTCATTAAGTTTATTACAAATGCAAAAATAAATTATAAATATTGGCAGTGGGTAATCCATAAAGTTTGAGTATTTCAGACTTACAACAATGAGATTCAAAATTCTTGGAACTAAACTCTGTTGTAACTTTTAAGTCAAGGACTATCTGTAGTTTAATTAATGTACTGTTCGTAGACAATATTGTATACTAGAGTTAATGCTCATATAAAATGTTATTACCTTATTTTCATAATTATAAGTTTCAATCTCATTTTCTCTATATAGTGAAAGGAAATGTAAGAAAATAGGACTTTTTTCTATTTCACTACTTTAAAATCTTTAATATTTTAATTATTTTTTACTGGCAATATAATAGTGTAACAATGTTAATTGTGACAACATTAAACAAGGACCTACTACACAATGCTAACTTATTAGAAAGTATAGAGATTTAATAAACATTTTCTGCTAGATCATTTTGCTGTTGTAATAAAAAATTTATATAGATTTTGAATTTTTAAAATTTTTGAAAAAAAAATCTCTTGTTTATATATGCAAAAGTATTTCTTAAAATATTTATTATATTATGCATGTGCATACATGTGCACATATCTCTATTCAGATTTTCTCACTTCTGAAGCTTTTTTCCTACCAAACAGTAAGTAAAGACACACAAATATGTTACATAGAGCATCAGTACTCATAAAGTAATTTTTTCAATAAATATTAAGTACACACTATAAAAATCCTAATTCATTTATCCTCCTCCTCTATCTGTCACTATCTTCTACATCTGATTGTAAGTCTAATTTGTCCATCATATATTTGTCACAATTTATCTATTTGGTTACAAGTCTTTCTTTTTTTCGTTCACTTTCCATTTCATTATAGCTTTTGTAATTCTTCCATCTCTCATTCTCTTTACATGTTCATACCATTCTAATCTTTTTTGTTCAATATCATCCATCAGTTTTCTCAACTTTCAATATTCTCCTTATTTCAATGTTTTTTACTTTCATCTACATTTCCTTTCTGATTTTCTTGAATAATCCATTTCTGATGAGAGTAGCTTTTTCTGATACTTTGTTTGTTATCCTTGTTGCTTCTCCATAAAGCATTATGTTTTGAAGAATTGTTTTGTAGATTAGAGTTCTTGTTTTTTTGATAATATTCCTACTCCAGAACATTGAGTTTAATTTGCTAATTATCTTTTTACCATTACATATTCTTTTTGATATTTCTTTTATATATCAAATATTAAAATAAATGTTACAATAAAATGATTTTAAAATAGAAAAAATTTTTGAATTTTATATATGGCAGTTATTCTCTATGAAATTATAATTAACATTTAAACTTAAAAATTGATTGATAAAAAATATAGTGGCAAATATTTAAATACATTTGATATAAATATTTCAGGTTCGAGCTGGTGAATCATTAATGAAACTTATTTCAGACATTAAGCAATATTTGATATTGAATGATTTTCCATCAGTTAATGAAGTCATCAATCAAAAAAGTAAGTTTTATCAGGCAGTGCAAACAGAATGTGATAAAAAGTTAATTGCTTTAAGAGATGATGTTGCAGCAGAACTTTATGAACTTGAAGAGGAATATTATTCATCAGTTTACAAATCTATGATGCCAAGATTAGGTTCAATATGACTGAGCTTAAAAACATGAAAGAAATTTATAAATATTTTAATAAAATTCAAATATAATTCTAGATATAATGTAATATTGGCAATGAGAGGGGGAAAAAAGTTATAGTAAGGATAACATTTTTATTTATTCTTCATTAAGATTCTTAAAATACTGTCCAACAAATAAAATAATTATATTTGGCCAAATTAATATACAAATTTGTTTTTGTGTGTTCTCTTAAATTGTAATATTTTTTCTTTTACAAAAAATATGAGATTATACATATCTGAAATAAATGATATCTATTTACATATAAATGATGATTGGCTCTATTCTTTCATATATGCATTTACGGCCGTATTCACCATGGCAAATTAATTCTCAGACCAAGTCCTATTTTTCGTACTCGCCAAAACAAATTCTGTGAATTAATCTCCAACTGTGAGAGGTTATTTAACCCCTCCCTGATAGAAGCGAGTTAAATAACCTCTTGCAGTTGAAGATTAATTCACAAAATTTGTTGTGGCAAATACGAAAAATAGGAATGATCTTGGTCTGAGAATTAATTCGCCATGGTGAATACGGCCGTTAATGTAATAAAATTTTACATTAAATGCATCTGATCTATTTTATTCACATGGACATAATTTAAATACTATATTGGACTGCTATAATGAAGATTACATGGCAATAAATACAATATATTCTCTCCTTTTTCAAATGAAATATCTTTTGTACTTTAAAAATAATCTAAAATATGGATATTTCAATAATTTTCTAAAAAAAATTATTTCTTACTATTAGTTTTGTATACAATAATTTTTTATTAATATTTTTATAAGTAGTCTGCATTTTCAATTGATTTAGAACAAAATAATGCAAGGCTTTCAAATTTAATTCAAACTTACTTGATTTGCCTGAGACTATATCTTTGATAGACTTGGGAATTGTTGTCTCTGGTTATGTTAATAAATTCTTACTAGGACAAATTTTGATCATGAAAAATCACATACTGCATAATTTTAACTGTGCAGTTTAATGTGTGAATGTGAAAAATACTAGACAGTTTTTTAAATCATCTTTCACATCAATGCTCCGAAATGAATTATATATATCAGAAACTTATAGTAAATAATTTAATTATGTAAAATATTAAATAATTAATCTATTTTACTAGGAGACAAAGTAAGGATTTACTTCTTTTACTTCAAATAAAAAATTCAAATACTTTTCACTTCTCATAAAAAAATTAAATTATAACAGCACAAATTCAAGCAAAAGATTGATATATTTATTATTTTCTAAAGATCTTTCAGCTTAGAAAAGCCTTTTTCAGTAATATCCAGCAAAAAGATTTACCTTTGCAGATGTTACTGAAAATGGCTTTTTTAAGCTGAAAGATTTTTAGCAAATACTAAATATATCAATCTTTCCCTTGAATTTATGATGATGATATGATTTCATTTTCTTAATAGTTTATTTATTTATCCACTACTTGATTCACAATCTTTCTGTAAGCCTCCGAATAAGATTCTTAATAACAGTTTTAATACATCAGCAACTGATGAATATGCTGATGTATTATTTAATTTTTTAAGGCTTGAACTAGGAAAGATTTTCCAGTTTTGCTTAGTCTGTATTTAATAATGTGCAAAAGATTGCTTGATAATGATTGAAATGACAGAACAGGGAATTTATATAATTTTTGCAATTGTTTTATGTCTGGAAATGATGATTTCATTTAATTTATAAACTGTAAAATATTGGTATTTTTAATTTGTTGAAAGTACGGTAAAATCTGTCTAAGTTGGACACCATACAAGCCAGAAACCTGCTGAACATGGAAAATATTTTTATTCCCGAACAACTTCGTAGAAATATCAAAGAAAATGTCTGTATAACACACAAACTGTCTAACGTGGAAACGGAAAATATTTTAAAATTTCACTGAATAAAAAAATACCTGTATAAGATGGAAAAATAACAATTTTTTTTCTATCTTATTAAAGGAAAAAGTGGTTTTGAATTTGAAATCATTGATCAACCTGAACAAAAAAAGGGAAGAATTTTCTGAGGTATCTCACCTTGATGAAATTCAGACATTTATAGCAGAGTATGAAGACATTAATATGCAGGTAAATGCTGAAGAATATGTCAACATTGATAAACTTTTTAACAGAGGCAGATTATCAAACTATGAATGGTTTGATCCAGTCAAGAAAACAAAATTATAAAAATAAAGAAGACTGCAATGAAAAAGGTTTGGGAAGAGAGTTATCAAACTATGAATGGTTTGATAACAAGTCAAGAAAACAAAATTATAAAAATAAAGAAGACTGCAATGAAAAAGGTTTGGGAAGAGACTTTCCAGAAACAGAAAAAATAAGAGATTTTGCTAATGCTACAAATAAATTGGCTGAGTTAAAAAAATTTTCTGAATATCTGAGTTGCATGCAAATGCATATTAATTCTGCAGAAAATGGATTAAAAAAATTTAAATAAAAATTGAAAATGTATTTCAATACAATAATTCAGTTTGAAAAAATAAATAATAATTAATTATTTGATGGGCTAATTATTGTATCTGAGCACAAAGATCATACAAATGCTGAAAAAACTTTATTTAACTGTACATACCATTTCTAGCAGATATAAAAATAAATTTCAGAAAATTATTTTCACTAAAGGATATATGTATCATAGAAAAGTTTGAACTAAATTATAAATTATTTTATGAATGGAATTGAAATTGTTACATTTGAATCTTGCCCTTTCAATCTTCACTTCTTGACCATTTATAATATGACTAGTTAGCCCTTGGTCACTATGTGCCCAAATACACCAAAAACGAAACATTTGTTTCTTATCTGTCAAATTTGAGATTTTTCATTTATTTAGCATAACCTTGTATAGGCTATAATGCGTTTGCTTGTTTTTTTTTTCCTCCAACCAAACTGAGAAATTTTCTTTACATGAAATTGGCAACTAACAAACTATCGATTTGCCGATTCAGTTATTTAGTTAATAATTATAATTTCTGAAATGAATAAAATATTATTTAAATTCTGAACTAAGTAAATATTATTTAAATGCAACATTTATGAGGCCTCGATGCGCCAAATGCAAACTGAACTCTCGAGCCGAGGAACAGTCAACATTTTCGATGAAAAAAGACAGAAATTGAAGTCAAATAACAAAACGAAGTACACAAACATAAATAGGAAATAAACTATGATAATTTAAAGCAAAATTTATAAAAAGATTGGGATTTAGTTTTCTAAAAGACGCAATTAAAGATTTGAAGTGAGAGTATTGGAATTTAGTTTGAAAAGAAAAATGTACAACAAAAATAGACAGCCATTTAATAGATCGAGGATTACATAATTACATTCCTCACCTAGTTTTTACTCATGGCCAATTTTTTTACATATTTTACGCCCCTTTCCAATCAGAGAGATTGGAAAGGGGATTATTAAGGAAAGGGACCAATTCCAACCAGGGGCTGCATGCACACCCGTGGAGGGGGCCGGCTCATATGGTATTCTGAGACAAGCCAAAGGCTGCTCCCCTACTCCATCTACTAAAATGAAGCAGGGGATAGATATACAGGGTATATACGTCTGCGAGAATAATCTCGGCTTAATCATTGTCTGCCACTTGGGTGCGGACTCGCCTACCACCTCTTGGTCCACGAGTGAACGAAACACGGAAACGGTGGACCCGCACAGGTTTGCCCTTGCCTGCCACCTCTTGGTCCACGAGTGAACGAAACACGGAAACGGTGGACCCGCACAGGTTTGCCAGCCCTAGGGCTGTGCTCACCGCAACCGTATCCCGTGCACTGTGTCGCCGAAGCACCTTTACATGCCGAGAATGCGACGTCACCCTCGCTACCGTCTCCGTCCACAGAGGGATCGAAAACACACAGAGGCTGAACGGATTTGCTACTACTTATTCTCCTTAAACAAGAGATCACCTTAGGACACCATAGTTCGGGCACAACCGCCGCGAAATCACAGCAGCCCGCTGGAAGGTCGGAAAAAGAGGTATCGCCGAACCTTCCTTAAAAGCAGAACCCTTATTAATAATCGCATCGGGAGAGTGGAACGCGTGACTGCGCTGTCCAACCCAACTGGAAAAGGGCGAGAATTTCCCCCGGTTCGATCTCCGATGCAACCTACTGTCAGCGCCTGACTGGTGGGCAAGCCACCATGGAGACGATATCGACCGACGCCGTGCAATGGCCGGGCTCTGGCTCCTTGCCCTGGCCGGATATCTCTCGGATCAACTCCCCGAGGTTTTGTGATTCCCTAGGGAATCAAGCTTCCCCCGGTCTATGGATGAACCCGATCAGCCCGAGCTAGAACAAGTCTCGGATGGGCACCGTTACGGCTTCTATCCCACTACCATTCATCCCTTCGGCACGGTACGCCACTTTGGGATTGGGACCCTTGTAGAGGACTCATACCTCACGCAAGGCATACGTCGGGCCGATTCTTAATCCCGGACCCGCAGGAACTCGGACGGTCGAGTGGCGAAGTACAGAGCATTCACCAGCGAGGAGTGGGTGCAGCCATGCTCTACCGATCCTATAAGAATTTCTTCACTAGGGGCAGCAAACCAGATCCGGGCGAATTATTCAGCTTGAACTTCCCGCAGCGGTCTACTCGTGAGAGCCACTTCCTTTCGACGACCGCTGACCAGTGCTGGATTAACCTATAAGCAAAGTAAACATATGCTTAGGTCATCAAGGGGAGGGGCACCACAGAAATTTTTCATATACGAATTTATCATTTAAATTAAATTTATAGCTATTTTCAAAATTTAATGAAAAATGAACAAGTTCTGTTTATAAAGTGTTCTCTCTTGTGTCATCATGTTTATCCTGCAAAATAAAATACACTGTGCTCGCAGATTGGAAGCTATACAAATTTTGAACAAGTCTAGAAGCGTTTGAAACAGCTCAAGTGACGGATACTAACTCATAAGAAGTTCTTAGTTTAGTTGCCAACTGTCACTGGTGTTAATTGTATGTGCATTCATAACCTCATTCTTGCTTTTAAAGTCTCAAACACCCTCAAAGGTGCTTAATGACTATTCCAATAGCACAGGGGCTCCAAACTTTTCGCCGTGAGGGTCACATTGGTTACTTAAACATCGTTCTGCGGGCCATAGCAAAAGAAAACTCTAGAACTAGATATATGAGTTTTATTGAAAGCAGAAAAACCAATACAATAACGAAGCAAATATAAGGAATAACTTTTTTTATTCGTTTTGACAGTCTACTCGGGAGAGCCACTTCCTTTCGACGACCGCTGACCAGTGCTGGATTAAGCTATAAGCAAAGTAAACATATGCTTAGGTCATCAAGGGGAGGGGCACCACAGAAATTTTTCATATACGAATTTATCATTTAAATTAAATTTATAGCTATTTTCAAAATTTAATGAAAAATGAACAAGTTCTGTTTATAAAGTGTTCTCTCTTGTGTCATCATGTTTATCCTGCAAAATAAAATACACTGTGCTCGCAGATTGGAAGCTATACAAATTTTGAACAAGTCTAGAAGCGTTTGAAACAGCTCAAGTGACGGATACTAACTCATAAGAAGTTCTTAGTTTAGTTGCCAACTGTCACTGGAGTTAATTGTATGTGCATTCATAACCTCATTCTTGCTTTTAAAGTCTCAAACACCCTCAAAGGTGCTTAATGACTATTCCAATAGCACAGGGGCTCCAAACTTTTCGCCGTGAGGGTCACATTGGTTACTTAAACATCGTTCTGCGGGCCATAGCAAAAGAAAACTCTAGAACTAGATATATGAGTTTTATTGAAAGCAGAAAAACCAATACAATAACGAAGCAAATATAAGGAATAACTTTTTTATTCGTTTTGAATTCTTTTAAATTTTTTCTTTTTTTCGTCTATTTTAACCGACCTTTTACAGTCAGAAAGATCGTAACTTGGATTACAGTTACTTCTTTTATTCGGAAATATATTTTGAACCCAATTTTAATTAATGCATTTGAAATCTATCAACACCTCGTGTTTTTTTTTTTTGCGGATTCTTATTGAAAAATTATTCCAATTGACAGGCCGGATAAAACCATATGGCCCACGGGCTGTAGTTTGGAGACACTGCGATAGCGCACTCAGCTCTGGCTGTTTAGTCTATTAACATGTACCATTTTATATATTTTGAATTACAAGTGTAAAGGTACACCAAAATTAGTTAGTGCCTAGGGCATCTAAGGATTTTAATCCGGCCCTGGCTGACGCACACCGACGTCTGCACACACCCACCCGTGGTGTGGAGTCGTCTTCGCCTGAATTTCGCCAAGCATTTTGCAACCTGTTAGTTTATCCCTGTTACTATGGACATACTGGCCCGGTTAGAAACAGATACAGACAGAGTGACAACCGGTAAGCCTTCTCGCCACGTCAAGGCGGGCGCCCTCGAGAGGGAGGGGCCGGATTGTGAAGGACGGGGATCGCGGCGGGGCCAGCATCCCGAAAAAACTTTTCAGGAGTTACCAGACCGGGGTCCTCCTGCATGGCACGCCGACTCACGGCCAGTTATATGTTGTTTTCTCTAGGGTAAAAAGTTTTAATTGTGTCAAACTTTTTGGAAAAACTCAAACACGAAATCTCGTATATAAAGAGATTAATTGTAACAAACTTTTATTAAAATATCTAAAATGTTTATAACCGCAAAAATTTCTGTGTTTTAGCTAGTTTATTATAATGTACTTCAAGAAAAAAAAAAAGATCTCCAACTGTGAGAGGTTATTTAACCCCTGCTCGATAGAAGTGAGTTAAATAACCCCTTGCAGATGAAGATTAATTCACAAAATTTGTTGTGGCACATACAAAAAATAGAAGTGATCTTGGTCTGAAAATTAATTCGCCATGGTGAATATGGCCGATAAATAGGTTATCATTAGAAAAATCTAACCCTCTAATTTCTATGACAGCCAAAATTGTCATTATTCATAATTTAAAAATTAAGGAATAAAAATTAAATTATAGTTTCTCTAAAAAGACAAAATTCTCAGATGGCCCTATAACTTAATAACGGCCACCATTTAATGATCCCGTGTACGAGTATGTCTTTAATCTGAATGTAATAAATAAGAATAAGTACAATAATATGTTAATAAAAATTCATTATTAAATCTAAATTATTATTTAAAATATTTAGGTGTGTGCCAAATTTTAAAATATTGAAATGTGTTCCTCAACAGAAAAAAAAGTTGAGAACCACTG